>CM066051.1:27313500-27493441 GCA_033557465.1 Ichthyophis bannanicus
GATTTACAATACATTCAAAACTCAAAGGCCTGGCCAGGAAACAGAAAAGAACTACAATTCTTTAGAGGAAAGCAGCAGGCACACTGGACTGAAAGAAGGCAGAGAGAAGGAGTTAGCTGGGAAAACTGGGCGGGAGGTCATAGGCTAGACGGAAAAGATGGGTCAGCTACCATTACATTTTGCTGGAATGTAACCAGCCCGTGGCATTATCCATACAGGTTAAACACAGACTGCCTCTTCTGTGTAGCACCACGGAGCTCACTATTTGAATTTGCGATCTTCTGGTTCCCACCAGGGCTTCTAGCTCTAGGAAATCCCTGTCTGCTGTAGCCTAGTTGCAACAACCCTTACTTATCGCTCTCCCCATCTCAGTCCAAAGAAGGAAAATTACTTTCCTGCACCATAAAGTCAAGCTGGTTGTGAGAAATCAAAGGGAATATTCACTTTGATGTAATGATAAAGTGGTATATAAAACTGGTTATTGTAATGAAAGATCCCTGCATGTCTCCCCCCCCACCCCCTGCCTTCATATGACCTTGTAGTGTAATGTAAACCGCTTTGATTGAAGGATAAGGCGGTATAAAAAACCTGTTACATACATACATACATAAATAAAATATTTAAATCTCTGCGACTTTCTCCCTCTTACTTCCAATATCCATTGGAAATTAAAATAAAAACAGACCCCAAAAAGATGTGGGATGAGGGTTTCCAAAGCTAACGGCTTTGCAGTCTCATGTTCCAAACTTACCCAAGCTAGCGCCATCATTAGTATCGGCTCCCTCCATTTCCTGAGGATCCCAGCAATAGGCTGTCTCCAACGCTTCCTCATCATCCTCCTCCTCCTTAATCCTGAGCAGGATGTCTGGTTTCACAGAGAGGAAGTCTGTGCAAAAAGGAACAGGCAAACAAAAGCAAATCAACGCCAGGGAGGAAGGCTTCCAAGGCTTGTGGCATCTGAAGACTGCAGCCACAGGGAACAGGATACAGGTTGAACCGAATGCTTCTCCAAATACCCAATGGGAACAGTTAATGTAGATGAAGAAATTCAGACATGAAAGAAGCACAACAAGCAAGGTGACGTGACCCCCAAAGTAATCTACTTTACTGGACTACAGACAGGGATATAACAAGAGACCCTAACTACATAGTCCTGTTTTGCCAAGCAATGCCTTGGGGGTCATAAATAAACATAGAAACATGATGACAGAAAAAGACCACAAGGCCCATCTAGTCTGTCCTTCCATAACAACAACTACAACAGTCCACTTTCTACCTTTAGAGGATCCCGGTTGAGGATCTCAAACTCCCTGTGAATCCAAACTTGATTTTGCAAAGCTGTGGCAAAGCCATCAGTGGCAATCACAGAAGCTCTGTTAAAAATGAGACTGTCTGACTTACTCTGTTTTACACAATCGTTTTAACCCACCATGAGTATATATATTTGAATCCCAACAGCTATACTCCGGGATCTACTGGGGCAATATGAACAATGGGGCATTCTGAATAAAAAAATAAACCCCTGGAGTAGTCTCATTTCCATAAGCCACACATGGACCTGTGTGAAATTCATGTCCAGCAATTAGATTTTTAATGAATGATTATCTGTGTTCCCCTATAAGCCGCTTAGCAAAGGAGAATGAGAGGCATGGAAAGGTTAATTAGGACTTACCTGCTAATTGGCTTTCCTTGAGTACCTCCAGTCCAGTCCCGACTTGTGGGTTGTCACCCTCAACCAACAGCTAGGAGACTGATCATGAAAAATTCAGTGGCATCACCTCCTATAACCAGCTGGCACCGCCTACCAGCCTCGGTATCCTAATAACAAAGCAGACTTACAGAAGCAACAATTAAGGACTATTCCATAGGCTAGTACATCTCTCACCACTAAAGCAGACAGGATAACCTCGCATAAGCTAAGGGACCACACCCTGCCCGTTAAACAAACCATGCTTTTCAACTCTACTATCACTTATGTATTGAAAAATCTTTACATGTATCTATAAACGGTACCTCTCCTGCGAGAAGTAACTAAAGCAACACCAGAGACCCCCACAGGAGTCCCATCCAGCCGCAGCACCCGAGAAGTACTTTAACCCTGGACCATTACCAATGAAAGCAACTTCGCAGGCCCAGAATCGCTAACATCCCACGTTCAGGTCACCCCAGGGAGGGTCCAGGACTGGATGGGAGGTATGCAAGGAAAGTCAATTAGGAGGTAAGTCCTAATTAACTCTTCCTTATCGTACCTCCATGTCTAGTCCCTTGTGGGATGTACCATAGTAGTACTAAACTCGGAAGGGACCTGCAAGCCTGGCCTGCAGCACCGTCGTGCCGAATCTCGCATCCCCTGCACATCAAGACGATAATGGCATACAAAAGTATGTAATGATGACCACATGGCCACCCTATAGATGTCCCCCAAAGGAACTAGACTGGCCTCCGCCCATGACGATAACTGCGCTCAGATGGAATGAGCCTGTAGTACTGTCAGCAACGTTCTCCGTTTCGACAAATACGCTGAGGAAATTGCTTCCTTAATCCAGCTGAAAATGGACGCCGCCTCACCCTTATGCGGACCGCCAAAAAGGACAAACAACTCGTCCGACCTCCAAAAGGACTCCGGCCACGTCAAATACCTCCTCAGCACCTGACGCACATCCAAAAGTTGAAGTTGTGGGTCCAGTCCTGCCGCTACTTCTCTGGAAAACACTGGCAGAGTGACCGGCTGATTTAAGTGAAACGGCATAACAACCTTAGGCAGAAAGGAAAGCACCAGCCACAGCACAACCTTCTCCCTGGAGAACATGAGGAAAGGCTCCCGGCACGATAACATTGTAACTCAGAAAACTGTCTAGCCAAACAAATGGCCACCAAAAAGACTGTCTTCAGTATCAGATCCTTCAATGTGCACGCCCAAAGCGGTTCAAAAGGTTCTTCTGTCAGCGCAGACAGGACGATATTCACATCCCAAGTAGGAACCATCAACCTCACTGGCGAGTGTACCCGCTTCACTGCGTGCAAAAAATGAGCCACATCCGGATGAGTCGCCAAGGACATCCCGTGGATTCTGCCCCGATAGCAGGCCAATACCGCCACTTGAACCCGAAGTGAACTGCAAGCTAGCCCCTTTTCCAGCCCCTCTTGCAGAAAAGCCAAAACCTCTGGGATCAAAGCTGTTAACAGATGACAGGCATGGTCCACGCACCAATCCTCAAACTCTACACACCCTCACATATGACAAGGAGGCGGAGCGCTTCCTGGCCTTCAACAGAGTAGAAATGAGATGCTGAGTAACCACATTTTCTCAGCCTAGCCTTTTCAAGAGTCAGGCCGTAAGCGAGAATCAATCCCACTTGCGGCATTACCACCGGGCCTTGCACGAGTAGGTCGGCCTAGGCTAGAAAGTGCCACAGTTGATCTATTGCCAGACAAACTAGGTCTGCATACCATGGGCATCTTGGCCAATCGGGCATGACTAAGATGGCCAGTCCTTGGTGTGCCCCGATCCTTTGCACTACCATGGCTGGAACACATACAGGAGCTCCTCTGTGGGCCAATGCTGTACTAACACATCCAGACCCTCGGACATGCATTCTCTCCTCCTGCTGTAGAAACGAGGCACCTTCGCTGACTCGAAGGTTGCCATCAGGTCCATGACTGGCACTCTCCAATGTTGCACTAGTAGAGCAAACACCTCCGCATGGAGCTCCCACTCACTGGGGCTGAGATGATGCCGACTGAGAATATCTGCTGCCACGTTTTTATCGGCCACGTGCACCACAGAGAGGGCCAGGAGACTGTCCTCCACCCACTCCAATAGTGGCGCAATTTCGTTTTCCACCTGAACACTGCCTGTGCCCCCTTGGCAAATGATGTACGCTACTGTGCTGGCGTTGTCCGAAAACATGCGCACCGCCTGACCTTGCAGGAATGACAAACTTCTGCAGCGCTAAGAATACCGCTCTCATCTCCAGGCGATTGATGGGCCATGCATTCTCTACTGTTGACCAGCACCCTGTGCCATCTGGGCCTTGCAGTGGCATCCATCGTCAGCGTGACCCACTTTGGCGGCTCCAGAGGCATTCCTGCCACCAGCGAAGGGTCCCCTGGACTCCCTTGGGACAGGGTAGGGGATGCATCAGCAAGTGGCACTGAGCCAACCACTTGCAAAATAATGCCTGTTACAATGGTATTGTGTGCCCAGGGCACGAGATCAATCGCTGCTATCGACTGAGCTCCTGCAGCTAGTGCCATACTGTAGGAACCTGCATCCGGATAAACAGATGCACCTGTCCCTGTAGAATCTGCATCCGGTCTTCTGGCAACAACATCGGCCTCTATCCATCCTGAACTGTAACCCTAGGTAAAAACACGTCCTGCGACAGCTGCAGCAGACTCTGAGAAATTTATGACCCATCTCAGACTTTGTAGCCGGGCAATGACTCTCTGTGTCATCTACGCACTCTCGTCTTTGGATTTCGCTGGGACTAGCCAGTCGTCCAGATATGCATGCACCAAAATACCCTTCTACTTCAGTGCCACAGCCATCACCACCATGACCTTGGTGAAGGTACGAGGAGTGATCGCTAGGCTGAAGGGAAGCGCGCTAAACTGAAAATGCCTCATGGGCACTGCAAAACAGAGAAACCGCTGATGCTCTGGCCTTGCCAGAATATGCAAATATGCTTTTATGAGGTCGCGTGCCATTAGAAAAACTCTCTGTCCCGCACAGCCGCTATGATTGAGCACAGGTTTCCATTCAAAACCAGAGTACTTTGAGACAGTGACTCACATGCTTCAGGTCTAAAATGGGTCTGAATACACCCTCCTTTTTGGGGATGACAAAGTAGATGGAGTACCGACCCAACCTGCATTGGTCTGGTAGGACCTCCACCACTGCCTGCAAGTCTCTTAGCCATGCCAAGGTATCCCATATGGCCTTTGAGAGGACCCTTGCAGGGGGACCATATGAAGGCAGTCTGTCGAACACCGAACACGAAGGCATAGCCCTCCCAAATGACCTCCAGCACCCACTGATTAGTTGTGATCTGGACCCAGGCAGGGTAAAGCTCCCACAGCTGGCCCCCTACGGGTACTACCCTTCCCTGGGCCCCCCTCACTTCATTGCAGCTTTTTTGACATGGCCGAGGAGGCATAACCTCCCCTGCCTGAGCCTCAGAAACCCCGAAAGGGCTGCATCCTCGCCGGGAAACGGCCCTGTTGGTAGGGTGCAAAACGGGTGGCACAGAACTGTCGGAAGTCCCGCATCTGATCTGCAGCCCGTACCGGTTTCTGCTTATCCTCCAGCAACCTGCAGCCGTTAGACTCCCCCAAGTCCTTTACCAACTTGTCTAAGGCTTCCCCAAACAAATGTTTCCCCTTGAAGGGAAGCCTACTCAAACGGGATTTGGAAGAGACATCCGCTGACTAGATACGCAGTCACAAATAACACAGAGTGGCCACCATTGAAGCCATGCTCTTAGAAAGACCCCTGATAAGGTCGCAAAAGGTAGCCTCCAAATTGGCAGCTCCCGACTCCAACTTTGTCGCTTCCAGTTGCTGAGGCTGCCCATCTCCTGGTGCCTCTAGGATCCCTTGCACCCAGCACAAACAGGCCCGGGCCAGAAAGGCCCTGCAGATCAACGCCTGTAGCGACAATGCATTGATATCAAATGTATGCTTCAGCAAAGTTTCCAATTTCCAGTCCTGAGTAGCTTTGAGAGCCATACTGCCCTCCTCCGGAATAGTGGACTTCTTTGTGACTGCTGAAACTTGTAATGGGGAAAAGATATCCTGTGATAGAAAAACAGAGGAACCTATGAGCAATAGGGCTGTTTCTAGCAGGAAGGAAGATATCAGGACACCCAGTTGCCAAGAGCAACACAAACATTCCCAGCCACGAGGGAAAGAACCCCGCACAGCTGATAAGCAATCCCCAGCTCATAGCTCTAATAGCTTTCACCTGGGAGGGGGAAGGGCTGGGTTAGAGCCTCAGCAAACGTATAAGGGACGTTCACTAGAGTTAGTGAGCAGCAGTGGCAGTAGGAGGAGCAGGAGCTTTGGCTTCGGTAGCTCCAGAGAAAGCAGCTCAGAGAATTCAGAGAAGCCAGCAACAGGAAGCAGGAAAGACGTGGTGAATCAGAACCAGCTGGAGTCTGTGTGCAAGCTGAGGTCTGAATCTGGAAAGCAACGTCTGCCCTGGGCTGGTAGGAAAACTCACGTGTGTGACTCTGATTCTGAATGGGAAAGAGAAAGGCAGCTAATAGAGTTAATTGGAGGAGAAAGGCACAGAAACCTTTTAACCAAACCTCAAAACCTATTCCTTATGGTGAAGGCATTCACTAGGAGAAAGTACCAGTCAGGATAACTGGAAAGTATTTGCAAGCTTCAAGAAAGGGAGAATATACGGTTCCAGACATTTGTATGTTGGAAGAGGGTGCTGAGCAGCCTGAACGTAGAGAAAAGCCTCTAAGGTTTAAACCCCTTCTAAAAGGAGCAGTGCACAGACTTTCTCTTGCCTCAAACCCTGAAGGTAGGCCAATTAGCCAATGTAAAGCTGGATATAAGACTTTCTCACGTAGGAGTTATAAGGGACATAACTCTCATTACAATTATATGCCAAGATATGGTGATACAGACCCTTACCTGCTAGAGGAGATAGTAGGGAGGTCACGGGAGCTGGCAGAGGAAAATAATCTGCCAACACTCTATAGGCAGCAGCAGAGTGGTACAGATGATAGTCAGATTGAATCAATGATAATTGATCCACCAGAAACAGAATTTTCTGACAATCAGATGGACTGTTCATTGGCTGTATTAAGTGATGTGGTTTCACTGTGCTGAAGAGATACAGTTGTGGAAATAATTTAACTGCCTGTTTAAAAATACAAGACTTTACTTTATCCTATCCTTTTTGCCAGAGTGTATGGCTTATGTTTCTTTATTACCTGTGTTTGGAATCCGTCCCCGGGAGGGGAAATAAAACCCTGTCTTGACCTTAACCATTTGTGCCTCAACTACCTTATTGAAAAGGAGCCCAACTACAACCTTTCAATAAAAGGTCCCCCTGCAGCCCAACCAGTACGCTAACGCTACAGGCGGCCCAGGGTGTGACAAACTGCAGCATCCACTTTCAGCGAATGAAGGAGATCTGTTTCCCGTTCCGGTAAAGGGTAGAGCTTCACCACAGCCCGCATCCGTTTAAGTCTTGCTTCCAGGACGTCCCATTCATCTTGAATCATCTATTTAAATTACTCGATGGAGGGGGAACACTGTCTGTGGCTTCCAAACCACCTGAAATAAAGGGTCTTCCAGAGGCTCTTCCTACTGCGGAACCTCCGTTGACATATTCAATGCCTGCAAAGACTGCGCAATTAGCATCGCCAGCTCTTCCCGGCGAAACACTCGCACGATTCGAGCCTCACTCTCATCCTCCTGGGGAATCTTGCCTCATCCGCCACCGAGTCATCCCCCTTCTCTGACTAGAGACTTCGTCTCCTCCCAAGGGTCCACCTCTGGATGCCTACGACTGGGACTGGAGTCTTCCTCCTCTCTCCGGCTAGGGGGATCTGAGAGGCTGTGCTTCCGCTCTCTCGTGGCCCACCGGGAAGCTGGGATCTCCCTGCTGTTTCATGCAAAAGGCCTTATGCATGAGCAGAATAAACTCAGGGAACCCCCCCTCCCCAGCATACTGCATCCGGATAAACAGATGCACCTGTGTAGCCTCCCTGGAAGACAATGGCTGAGGAGACCTACCTCTCCCCACCTTTGCTTCCAGAACCGGCGGGGTGGATGAATTCTCCTCTATGGTTCCTGCCACACCTCTAAGGGAACGCTGTCCCCTTGCTGCCAGAACAGAAAGCTCAGACCCCTCCAAGGACTTTTCCTTGTTACCCTTCTTTGACTTCTCTCCCAACAATTCCTTTGACTACTGAGACTCGGTCTCACAACTTCTTCAAAACCTTGCCTCAGAGACGGAGCTTTTGCACAGCCCACAGGCTAAGCAAGGGGCCTTAGGCATAACTCTCATTCCTTCAGCCCCGCTCCAAATCCACTGGACTGCAAGAGACTAAGTGCCCAGGATCTGTGCCTCCTTCCTGCTCTTCTGTTCTTCTAGGCCTTGGATTGTGTAGTTTTGTTTTGTTTTTTAAAACAGACCCCGTGGCGACCAAAACAAAAAAATACAAGTGCAGTAAAGACCTCCCAACATCCGGGCCCCGAAACCACTTACTCACCCTCGTTGAGAGGCCCCACACTAAAATTCTTGCTCTCCTAAAATGGCATCTTTTCCTGCACACACACCGGGACCTCCCAAGGAAGCACATGGGATTCCTGGCCCTGTCGGCACTTCTCCATGCCCAGTACAGGAGGACCGCCACCAAAAACCAGAAAAAAAAACGGTGCCCCGATGCGCCAAAGGAGGAAACTACTCCCCCCCCCATTAATCCAGCAGCCATTCTAGTTCTGTCCATGTGCTTGGCCCTGGCGTCAGCAGCAGCGGGAGTTCTTAGCAGGCCTCTGGCATTGCAGCCAACAGAGGCTCCTCACCCACTGAAGGGATCGGGAGCAGCTGCTCTCTACCCAGTCTCCTGTCAATTGCAGCCCCTTTCCTTACAAGCCCGATGAGCTCCTTAGCCTCTGGGTTAGCCTACTGCTTGATAACTTTATTTTTTTCCAATACCCTTTATTGCAAGTAATTGGTCAAAATTCAAGACAATGATCTCCAACCATAATACCAGGTATACTCTCTGGTCTTTTTGTTTTGGGGGGGGGGGGGAGTTCCCCCCTTTTTGATTTCTTTCCAATGTTACCTATTTGTCCCTTCAGTGAGTCCAACTGGTGGGAGTCACCCTTCTCCAGCTGCTTGGAGACTGAATACTGAGGCTGGTAGGTGGTGCCAGCTGGTTATAGGAGGTGATACCATTAAATTATTCATGATCAGTCGGGACTAGACTGAAGGTACGATAAGGAACAAGGGTTCAGCCACATCCTACTTACCCATGCCAGGAATGTGGGTGTCATCATTTTCCTGAGAGTCCCGGGGTTCCCGTGCATGTGGCTCATTCAGTCGTTTGATCCTAAATAAAATGTCAGGATTGGCGATTGCATAGCCTGTTCGGGAAAAGATAAATTTGAACTCAGAACCTGCCACACTATGATGCCAGACTAGGGATGTGGAGACCTCATGATTAGAAGAACAGTGCAAGAAGGGATCCCCTCGAGACCAAAATGCCAAAAATAGAAAGGTACAATCAGTGGGGAACATTTATTAAAGTGCGCTCCCCGCTAGCGTGGGGTATTGCTTGCGGTTGGCGCACACTATGCCCGTGCAGCAGCTAGGAGTGTGTGCGGCAAATGCCACCGCATTAAAACTCCCACGCTACTGAACCATGCATGAGAGGCGGAGTGAAGGAGGAGGCTGAGCGGAGTCATGACACACGCTAGGATGGGCGCACTACTCGCACACTAGATGTGAAACTATGTCACTAGCGCGGGGGCAGCTAATGCCTGCTTCTAACCGGGTGCTAGCTGCACATGCCATGCACCCTGAGTTTATTCTGCTCATGCACACTATTCATATGCAAGTGTTAAGAAACATGAAGGGCAGGAAGGCAATAGGAGATGGGAGCGGAATAGTAAGGTGCATGCCTAGGCCATTGTTTTGGGAGTGCTGCATGGTACAGCTGACATGGTGGTGGAACACACCAGCCTGACAACCTCAACACTAGGCCCTGCGGGTCTGCAGTCACCCTGCTGGGACAGTGGGTAAACATCCATGGACATTGATGGACCGCTGTTCACATCTGCATATGCAATGGATACTGTAGGATTCAGAGGACTGCTGGTGTTGCGTGCTGAGGAGGTGTCAGGAGATAGAGCCTGTGCTCTGTGCTGCAGTTAGTACTGGCCTCAGAGACAGAGCTGAAGCCTGAAGAATACAGTGGGGGGAGGGGCATGCAGATCAGATGATGCACTTCATGGCTAAATGACGGTGTGGCAGCAAAAGAACCATCTGACCGGTGCATGTGGCAGTGAATATATGCACCTGGGTGGCATGTATTCACTGGCCCCTCATCCTGAGGCCTACCAGCTCCGAGCAGCAGCATCATGCTTCTTTTACTGACTGCGAGCTCAGTGTCCCCTACCTGGCTCCCTTGCAGTGGAGCTGCAGCAGTCCATGGGCCTGGGGGGCTCTTTTGCTTCTCCGAAGTCTGGTGAGCCTTGACTGCTGGGGTACCCTTTGTGAGTAGATGGCCGTGACCCCCCCACCCCACACTTTTTAGTAGCTGGTAGACCACAGGGGTAGATTTTCTATTTTGGGGGAAGATGCTGCTATGGCCCCCAAATGCAGGCTGCCCTGAGTAAATGGGCTAACTGTGCTTAGTCTCTAGACCCTACCCTCAAAATTGGGAAACTCACGCCACAATGGCTAAGTTGCTGCTGAAGCCACGATCAGAGAAGGGAAATAAGCTGTAGGGCCCATCTCATCACTAAAGGCCTGGTACTGTGTCCTCTGCAGCCTAGGTGAACAGCCATCCTTGTGCCTCAGGGTGAGGGGGTTCATATCATTATCCCCCCAAATGGACACTGTAGATTTCCTGCCCAATGCTATATATGGTCCCCTGCATCTCCAGATGCCTCATTCGCACCCTATCACCTACGGTTTGAGACCTAGCACATACTCTCCGTACGCGTTTGCTTTTCTGATTTGCATGCCCCGCCCTCACGTACTTAGCCCCTGTGCTCTGAGTTGTGCTGGCTGTTCAGCCCACTCCCAATCCTCAGTCTGCTTTGGACTTGCCAGTTGCTACCTTCCTAAATGGGTGCTAGGGGCCCAGCTCTTATGGTTCACAATGAATCCACGGCCCACAGACGCCCCAATATCACCCTTGTTGTATTTTATTTTCCCATGCATGCAGAGACCACGTGCACGGTGTGCATGCGCTGGGCCGTGTTCACTACTACTGCAGCTAGCATGGTGGTAGTAGCGTACCACAGCCACACCCTGGTGTTTACTGCGGCCGCTGGCCTCCGCCACAGTACTAAGGCGTGAATTCCGCACGTTAACCCCCACGCTCCATACCGCACTTTAGTAAACATACCCCCTTATTATTAGGCTCATCAATATAATTAAAAAAGATTTTCGGATCATCAAAATTCATATAGTGCTTTTATGGTATCACAAACCACTAACGTGCATTTTTTTAAAATTTCATTGTCGGTCCTTTCAACCAGTTTTTTAAAAATAGATGTATGACTTTTCTTTAATTTAAAAACAAGTCCTTTAGCATTTTCTCCCCTGCTAAAGGACTTGTCTTTAAATCAAACAAAAATCATATATCTAATTTTTTTTTAACTGGTTAAAAGGACCAATGGTGAAATTTAAGAAATGCACACTGGTGGTTTGTGATACCATTAAAAATGCTGTACGAATTTTGATGGTCCAAAAAAACTTTATAAATTATTTGGTGAGCCTAATAATATTGATTGTGTTCATTGTTGGTGTGGGCTCCTGTAATTTATATACCTTTCTATTTTTAGCTCAAAACCAACTTAACAGGGTTGGGACAATTAAATAAGAAAAGTGAGGGGTAGTGTGTTTGCTGAACAAGCAGCAAGCGGTTTCAGCGGGCTGATACCTCAGCGTGAGTAGCTGCTCCAACCTGATAAGAAAATTAACTGTCAGTAAGAAAATGGCCGCCTTTAATTTAGTATAGCCCGACACACGGTTTCAGCTTAGGGAAATCCTCCTTCGGAATACCGGAGCAAGTTCATGGTTTCTCATTATTTCAGAAGTTTGCTTTGCACAAATGTGGGCATTATATTTTTAACCTCCGAGACAAGAACTCGTTTAAGCTGACTCTTTATGTTTAATTAAAACTTATTATACTGCCCGTAACATGAGCCTCTGAGCGGTTTACAATCATAAAAAATGCAAAGGCTGCAGGAAAGCAGAAAAGGAACGCCATTAAAATCAAAAGAAAAGGACAGAGAAAGAGAAGAAGCATAAAGAACAAGTAATCAGGTGCATCAACGAGGAGGGGGGGAGAGTAGATGAACATAAAAAAAATCCCTTGCAAAACTGTGCTCCCTATCTTTCTGCTTGTCTACTTTTTGCTCAGTCTACTCTCTCTTCTCGTGTCCCTGATCACCAATTTGGTGGAAATGGTCAAAAAAGAGAACAAGCTGGGAGGGGGATCCATCAAAAGCCTGTCTGCCATTTCTGTGGTCCTGGTTAAATCCAATGCAATCACATTGGGACTTTTCTTTTACTTGGGAACTCATCCTGTTCTCCACGATGCTTACTTCAGCCTTGAATTCAGCGGCACTGGTGTTTTCAGAGTATGACTACAATGCAAGAGACACGAGACTAGCAGAAGTTCTCCTCACCTAGAGAGATGAGGGTTGCATGAATCTCCTTCATCACATTCCCGTAAAGCTCCTTCTGCCAGTCTTCCAACCCGTCCCACTCCGCCTCTGAGAAACAGGCCACCACGTCTTTGAAGGTTATTGAGATCTGGAAAGGCAAGGACATGGAATTCTCAGCTCTCTCTCTCCTCCAAGATACCCACGGCAAGTAAGACAAACCCGGAAAGGGACACACAGGGGGCATATCTGGAAAGGGGACCTATGGGCCTTCTCTCAAGTTCATGTGCAACCGCTTTCATGTTGGTTGTATAAAAGAATCCAAATGTGAAGAGATTTTTTTTTAACTTCTCCTCCTGACCTATAAATGTATTCACTCTTCTGCCCCCCAGTACCTTTCATCTCTCATCTCTCCTTACATCCCCTCTCGGTTACTTCGCTCTTCTAGCAGTCTTCGTTTATCTGTGCCCTTTACTCGTACTGCCAATTCCAGACTTCGCTCCTTGCAACTGGCAGCACCCTTTGCTTGGAATAGTCTTCCTATCTCTGTGCACCAGGCGTCCTCCCTGGCCATTTTCAAGTCCAGACTCAAATCCCACCTCTTCACTACTGCTTTTCATTCCTGTCTTGCCCTATCTTGAGCTCTCCATCAACATTTGCTAACCTTGTCCTGTAAATTTTTGTTATTTGTATTATGTAACTTATTTTGTTTTCTGTCTTTTTAGATTGTGAGCTCTGATGAGCAGGGACTGTCTCTCTTCTATGTTTGTACAGCGCTTCGTATGTTGCAGCGCTTTATAAGTCTTTAATAAAAATAATAATGTTTTATCTGTGTCTAACATTAAGAAAGAATTAAGTCTCACTTGTTCAATCCAAAACAAAGTACGAGATAAACCAGGATAAAGTCTCTGGGCAAAGGGGAAGGAGAAAGGTGATGTCAGGGCAAGGAATTTATTAGAGACCACAATAAAGGAGATGTCGGACAAGACCTTTTCTGGCCAACTTAGAGAAGCATCTAAGGCTAATGGTTCCAAGAATCTCTTCCTATGATTTCAGTATCATTTTTATGCTGATGATATTTCTCTGTCACTCCAGGCCCACATCTCTGCCTGCCGGTCTGACATCGCCACATGGATGTCTCACCGCTGTTTGAAATTAAACACGGCCAAAACCAGACCTCTTATTGTCCCACTAAACCTTCCTCCTTTCTCCATCTCTGTAGATAAAACTCTTCTACTTCCAGTTTCTCAGCTGGTAACCTTGATGTCATCTTTGACGCCTCCTTTTCTTTCTCCTCACATATACAACAGATAGCTAAAACCTGTTGTTTCTCTCTATAACATTAGCAAAATTCACCCTTTCCTCTCTGACCACACTACTAAACCTCTTGCCCATTCTCTAATTACTTCCCATCTCGACTATTGCAACCTCCTTCTTGCTGGTCTCCCTCTGGGTCACCTCTCTCCCTTTCAATCTGTTCTGAACTCTGCTGCACAACTCATCTTTTGCTAGCCACGATATGCTCATATAACCTCTCTTCTCAAATCACTTCACTGGCTTCTCTTCCGTTTCCGTATCCAATTCAAAATTCTCCTTCTGACCTTTAAATACATTCATTCTTCTGCCCCTCACTACCTTTCCTCTCTCCCTCATAAACTTCGCTCTTCTACTGGCTTGCTTCTCTCTTTGCCCTTTTCTTCCACTGCCAACTCCAGGCTTCCATCCTTTCACCTTGCTGCTTATTATATCTGGAACAAACTACCTGAATCTATACGTCAGGCCTCATCTCTGCCACTTTTCAAATCCATGCTAAAGGCTTACCTCCATGAAGCTGCTTTTGCATCTTGATTTCTTAATTTTCCTTGTGTCTCCTTACCCTTCCCCTATCTGCCTTTATTCTTATCTTTTGTCTTGTCTGTCTTAATTAGATTGTAAGCTCTGATGAGCAGGGACTGTCTTTAAATGTCTATGTACAGTGCTGCATATGCCTTGTAGCGCTTTAAAATGATTAATAATAATAATAGTAGTAGTAAACCTGAAAGTGAAGGGTAAAAGCTATCATAAATAGCAGAGTTCAACAATTCTATGGGAGGGAAAGCACAATATCACTGGACTTCTTGGAGGCGGACTTTAAAGAATTTAGGGAATTTTAATCCCCCGACTCTTTTCTGTTAGTTTGTGAGAAGCTTGTTTCGCGAGCTGACATGAATTTCAGAACCACCTGTTTTTAATGTTCATGTCTGGGCTCACCCTTTTGATACTCTTTTCCTTACCAAACACTATAAAAAGGATAACACAAGTAAAAGGACACTTAAATGAACAGACATTGTCAAATCAGCAGACCCTAATAGCCTGCACCCCAGAACAAAAAGGGGGGCTACAGAATCATTAACCAAGCATCTCTGAAAACTTGTGAGGGATGCATGAGGTCCCAGAACACTGAAAATGAGCAAACATGGTGCCTATTTTTAAAAGGGGAAATGAGAACTCCTGAGAATTAGAAACCTCTAAACTGGACTTCTGCATCTGGTTAAACACAGGTCCATGTCTTGCTTAAGTAACATACACAACTTTAGCCAATGTTGAAGCCTTTGCTGGTGGTGCACTAATTCAACCACAACTTCAAAAACAGGTAAGACTGAAAAAAACAATCTGATGTAAGGGTTACAGAAGATCATAAATGGAAGTCAATAAGAGAGTACCATGATAAAGCTTACCACCCTACTGGTATGTATGAATTTAAGAATGTAGTTCTATCATTCCTCTCAACCCTGGTGTCCAGAGACCTATGTCTCTTGTCAGACTCCCCATACTTCTAGGCTGGTTATCCACCCCACTTCCCATGTGTAATAAAATGTATCAAGTGTGCTTCCTTACCTGCTCGTACTCCTGTGTGGACATCTGCATGTACATGTGCGTTCTCATGTGACTGTCACTGTGTGTATATGTGCACCTGTACGCCTCCGTTGCTCTATGCACATCTGTCTTGTCACCTTTGTAAGACAAGTTCTTTGCTTTGTGGAACGATTCAAAGCCGGGCACAGTCAGAGAGACCAGTAAAGAAAAAATTGATGTGCAAAAAGAAATGTACTGTAAAGTAAAATTGAATTAATTGTGGCCATGGGTAACTTCCCTGGTGTGACGTGATTCCTTGGAAATTTTCTCTAATAAAATTTTAATAAAAAAAAATATTGTGTTTTTTTTCTGTGTGTCTAGATCTCTGTTTTTAAACCTGTCTGCTCTTAAATGTTTATCTATTTCTGTGTATCTGTAAATCCTTGTGATCTGATTCTGTGTGTGTCTGTGGCTCTTCTTGTGTGCCTATGGGTGCCTCCTCTTCCTGTTGCTTTTCCTCTGGGGTTCTGGAAATTAAGGCTATGGTCAACGCAAATGCAACCACTATACAAGGGAGCATTCTAGCGAGCATGCGCAAAACTACAATCATTACGAGATTCTGCAGGGAATGCTGGGAGCATTGCACTGACCATGTTCAGATCCACAACCTGCACCCAATGCATGCTGGGAATATTCAACGGGGCATGCTCAGATCCACAACCGGTATCCTGGGAGCATTCTGTCGAGCAGAGCTGCAGTCAGAACTACGTTCTGCTCCCAATGCATGCTGGGAATGCTCTACCGCGCGTGCTCAGACACACAACCTGTACTAGGTGCATGCTGGGAGCATGCTCAGGACTAGCCAGTGGCATAAGCGTCACCCAGTGAATGCTGGGATTTTTTTTTAAGGTGGAATGGTCCAGTTACCCAATACCTGAGCCACTGCTGCATCGTTAGGACTACCTGCTGCTGCCAAGTAACCTAGTTCCAGGAGAAGAATTTTAGGCAAAATCAGGGTTTCTGATAATCCATTTATTGTGCATTATGTGACCTGCAACACTCATATCAATGGATAGAATCAGGGACTACAAATCCCCAGTTCAGAAGTATCAAGCTTCACTGTTCTTTTTGTTGACACTATGAAATAGAGATACCCTTGTTCAGGTTGTTAGAAAGGTTTTAGAAGTTTAATTTGTTGTTTTTATAAAATACAGAATGATCAAGAAATTAAGCAAAAGTAAGTTTAGTATTATAGAGGCTTCTACATGTGTGCTGCAAAAACAACTGTCTGGCATGCAGATTCTTATCTCTCTCCATTGTTCTGCATCTAGAGATAGCAGAGTCTAAGAGACACTAAGTACATACTCCTCTCTCCCCCCCCCCCCCTTCCTGACAGACAGAACAGAAACTTAAAGTTAAAAGGCATACTAAAATATAGAGGATTATGTATTTGAAGTGTGTCTATTTATTGCCATATTGTAAGAGACAAGATATTTATATGCAAGATAGAAAAACTAATTTTGTAGAGGTCAGGGTTGGTATTAAGTTAAAAGAGAGATCCTTGCTCTGTTCACCTTTTGCAATGCAAAGGTTTTATGGAGCAAGCACCAATGTAAATAAACCATTGACCACCGGAAGATAAAGACTGACATCAGTATGTACTACCATAACGGGGTCAGAAGAACAAGGAAAACTGCATTCTTATATATGATCTGTTATGTAAGAATAAGGAATTATGTTAAATAAAGGGGGATGAGCAGAAACTCACGTGTGCTGCCTGAGCGCAATAGATAGGTCAATAACACTGTATTAGTTAGCCAAAACGATACTGGGGTTAGGGGCCTGTAGATTTGACAAAGGTATAAATGTCACTGAAATATGTAAAGGGGTGTGTCTCTTTATTTGGACACCGGGGTGGGCAGAGCAGGTGGCACAAATACATTCTCTTAATTGCCAGCGTTTATGCTCACAGGCAAGGCACCGCGACAGAAGTGGAGACATAGCAGCGCTGCATTGTCTCCCCCAGTGCCAAGTTAATGTGGTACCCTTGTGCAGTCATGGAAGACTGAAAAATAATCTCCTGCTGAGTTACTGGCCCTGGAGTGCTGCCTGGAGTCTCCGGGGAGCAAATGGCCACTGCATTCAGTAGGCGTGAAAACCAGCGTTTTAAAATGGCTGCCGCGAAGATGCAGGCCAACAGGTTGGAGCAGACACACTGAAAACGTTGTTGAGCAGCCAGATACCACGTGGCTGAAGCTGGAGCCAGTGGCGGAGGAGAAGGGCAGCAAACGGAGGCGGAGTCTGAGCCGCAGTGTAAAGATGGCTGTAAGGTCGGCGGTGACTCACAGGAGCAGTCAGTGGCAGAACTGCAGCAGTAGAGGGCCTTGTGGCATCAGAAGTGGTGGCAGCACCGTGGCGTTCAGAGAGAGTGCCATTGGCAGGAGAGGGGAAAACCCGTCACTCACAGCTTCATTGATGCTGCAAGAGAGCCAATCTGACAAGCTGTCTGGGTGCTGAGCAGAAGCAAGCCATGGTTCTTTAAGTGGAATCCCAACACCAAAACAAAAAAAATTGATGAATCCCCAGAATTGCTGGCTCCCCAGATTTCACCTGCTCAAACCGTGAAAAAAGACAATACCCAGGGATGGGTTTTAATCTCTGAAAGCAGGAGAAAATGCCACTTTCAGAGATGAGCGGCACTCCATTCTGGTGTAACACATGGTTATTCACAGTCCGCAAGAACCTTCAGCAAGATGGATTACAGACTCCAAGGACGCTCCAGTTCAAGTGGGGCGGGAGGCACAGAGGCTATGGGTTGGGATGCTCGTGAAAGCAAGTCGCAACATTCATTTCCTTACAAGCCGTCGCATCAGGATTTGTAAAATATCGCCTACAATTTGATGCCTCAGTAGATCATCACTTATCCAAGCCTACAGAAAAAAATCTGTGCCTTGTGATGATGTGTAATCGGTAAGGCAGGACCAAGGATACCTTTCTCCAACCAAGCGTCTAGGGTCGGCCCGTCCACTAAGTGAACTAGGCAATCGGCTAAGGCAGCAGACCCTGGTAGGCGGCACTGTGATCACCGCCTCTTCTAATCAGTGGCTCAGCTCTAGGTAGCCCAATGTGCTGCCCCCACCGCACCATGAGCCTTTGCCGTGCCGCCCCTGACATCCATCCTCTCGCCTCGGTTGATGGGCGGCACGGCAATCACCTCTTTGAAGCTGCAGTAGGCTTTAAAGCATACATGTGTGTACACTTGCATCACTTCCCATCAGCCCCGGCGGGCTTTACAGAGCTGCGAGAGGGAAACTCTTCGTGGCTCGAAAAGCCCGCTGCTGATGGAGCTGAGGCCGGGAGAGCTCTGCCAGGCAGGGTGGGGGGGGGGAATTGAATCTGCTGCTGCCATGGTGGCAGCAGCAGCCAGTTTTTTATTTTTTAGTTTTAAATTTACCTGGTCTGATGGGGGGAGGGGATTAGGACTGGTAATGGGGGGGGGGGGGGGGCAAGACTGGAAATGGGATGATAGGGGGTTAGGACTGGAAGTGGGCTATGGGGGGGCTAGGACTGGAAATGGGCTGATGGGGGGGTTAGGACTGGTAATGGGCTTTGGGGGAGCTAAGACTGAAAATGGGGTAATGGGAGTTAGAACTGGAAGTGGACTGTTGGGGGGCTTAGGACTGGTAATGGGCTGGGGGCGTTGCTAGGACTGGAAATGGGCTGAGTAGAAGGGGGGGCTTGAAGTGCAAATAGCTGATGGGGAGGGGGGCTTGGAATGGAAAAGGGCTGAGTGGGGAGGGGAGCTAGGACAGGAAATGGGCTGATGGAGGGGGCTTGGATTGAAATGGATTCATGGAGGGGCTAGAACTGGAAGTAGGCTCATGGGGGGCTTGGATTGGAAATGGGCTGAGTGGAGGGGAGCTAGGATTTGACATGGGCTGATGGTGGGGCTAGTAAAGGACTAGAAATGGGCTGATGGGCTGGGATTGGAAATGAGCTGATGGAGGGACTCGGATAGGACTGGAAATGGATGGGGGAGCTAGGACTGGAAATGGGCTGATGGAGGGGCTAGGATAGGATTGGGCTAATGGGGGGCTAGGACTGGAAATGGGCTGATGCGGGGACTAGAAGGGATGCTGGGTGGGGCTGGAACTAGAAGGGAGGGGAGGATTAGAGGATGGGGGAGGATTAGAATGGGATGGGGATGGGAGAGTGAAATGGAGAGGGGAAAATATTTTGTGTAGGAGAGAATAAAAATCTACAATTGGCCGGGTATTGGGAGAGTAAGTGGGGATTGAGGATGGAGGGGTAAAATTTGAGTGGATGGAATAGGAATGAGGAAAGAGCAAATGGAGAAAGATTAGTATGTTAAAGCAGATGTAGAGAGAGAATGGAAAAAAACTAGAAGAGAGAAGAAAGAACAAATGGACAGCAGACGATGGAGAGTTAGCAGAAGACACGGAACCAGAAGAAAGTGGCTGGAGCAATTGCAACTGAAATAAAAATGCACAAAAGGTAGAAAAATATCTCTTTATTTCAAATTTATTAACTAGAATATGTTAGCTCTGGGAAATGTGCATCATTAACGTCTGCGCTTTATTTAGTACAAGAGGAAATTAATTTATAGTTTTATTTCTACAGTCTTGTACATTCCAAGTTTGGCTTTTGGGGTTCCCAGTTTAATTATTGTCTTCCTGTTTTTAAATTGCGATTCCTTGTTTGGTGATGGTCTATGTTCTGCATGTGTAACTGAGCTGAGGTGTTCTGTTTATGTAATTCCTATTTGACATTGCCACTTGTTCTCTTTCCCCAGCAGGTCATGTATTCTTATTCTATGAAATGTATTGGCTTAATATTTGCAGTGTTGCCTTGCTAGGAGTTATGCAAATGAGGCCCTGCACTGAGCCTCCGCACATGGCCCCGCAGCACCCTTGGGCCACCCCTGGGTGAGAGGTTGGATGTCAGGGGTGGTGAGGCAAAGGGGGAAGGAAGGGTGCAGTGGGGGTGGCAGATCGGGCCTGCTTGTGGTAGCAAGAGCCCTAGGCTGGCGCTGCAAGCATCCCTTCCCCTGTCTTTTTAAACCTATCCCCAGTGCATCACAGTGGAGATACCATCATTTACATTCCTGGAAGGAATTCTGCACAAAAAAAATAAAACTTCTGCAGGCTTTATTTGTAAGTTTTTTGTACCGAATTCCCCCATCAGAAGGCTGGATTCCTCCCTGCTCCAAGCCCGACACCTCTAACTTTCTCTTTCCTCAGGCTCAATCCTCCCAGCTTTCTCTATCCCCTACTTAACTTGAATCTCTTCATATGCTTGATCTCTCGCCCTCCACCAAGCTTTCCCCTCTATTCCCCCTAATTCTTTCTCCCCCTCCTCCTCAAGCTTCTTTCCATCTTTTCTTGCCTGCTCCCGTTTTCTTTTCCGACTGGCCAGAAAGACCTAGCGCCCTCTCTACTCTCCCCAACCACCCTTTGTAAGAACCCTAGTCCTCTCTGCCCCTCCTCCCGCCTGATTTTTCCAAACTCCTAGCAAGAGCCTCTCTCTCTCTCTCTACTCCCCCCCCAACGCCTGCCGTCCTTCTCTTTAACCCCTTGTAAGAGTCCCAGTTCTTTGTCCCCAACCTCTTTCTCCCCCTCCCCAGATACACCCCCATGAGGCACCCCCTACCACTTGCTCTGTCCCCCCCCTTCAGAAAATCATCACAGGTGCACTCTCCTGCCCCCACCCTCCCGGCAAATCCCCTCAATGTGCTTTATTTCTCTCCACTATAAAAACCCCTCACTTTTTTCTTTTCACCCATCCCTTGCAGCAACTGCTCCCTTTTCTGCTTCACACACCAGCTGGTGGTGTTTAGCAGCGCGTGGCAAAGAGGAGAGCTGCTCCTTGGGCCACAACATCCTCCTCTGCAGCCCTCGGCCTGACTGCTAATTTGAACTACACAGGACACCGTACAACTATGCGTTCAAATAGAGTCTGATGCTGGCCAGCAAAGGAGGAAGATGTAGCCAGACCAGCAGCCACTCTCCTCCTTGCTGCACACTGCCAAACACATCTATGGTCTGTGAAGCAGTTGCTACAAGAGAACAAGGTGATGGGGGGGGGGTTTCCTGTAACAGGGGAGAGCAAACAAACCATGTTAGCTGCCACTATCTGTGCTGCGTCCCTCTTCCTGAATTCTGTGCGGCAAGTGAAGAATTCTGCACTGGGAGGGGGATTCTGTGCAAATTCTGCATTGCGCAGTAGCGCCGAATTCCCCCAGGTGTAAATTTACAAGCACATAGATATTTGAGCATTGTTTATTCTTCCAACATGACATAAAACATAAAAAATCCGTTAAGTAGAAAGTCACCGAGGCCTGATTCTTCCATAAGAACAGCCCCATTGCCTCTCCTACTGCATACGGTTTTGGGCTCTTTATTGATTGGTCAGGGGACACGCCATGCAACCACAACAATCTAGTTCTCTGAGATTCTTATCTAGGAGGAGGAAAAGGGAATTTTCTTCTTATGGGCATGAATTCTTCAGCCTGGAAGGAGATTCCAAGCGGCATCTTTGGCTTTTCTCACCTTCCTGATGTATGCAGGACCACCCTGGGTCAGTGGCTGCAAATTCAGTTTGTCTCTGTCCTCGTCCTAATATGAGAGTCAACCCCACCCCCCAGAATCATAAGAGTATGCAGCCCCATGTCCTCTGTCCCAAAATGCTGGCAATCTAAGCCTAATGCAGAATGCAACAGATAGAAGACAGTGGTAGATATGGACCACTTATTCCACCTTAATCTGTTCCATGGCGTCAGATATGGACCATCTGGCTTATCCCAGTCTCTCTACTGTGCTGTTATAGGACTTACTTGGTCTATGGAGTTCTCTCTACTGTTAAGGTCCTTTTCTACCTTTATCATACATGCTTGAATTCATTCACTATTTTGGCTCTTATGATCTCTCCTTGACATCTGGTGCAGGTGTCTACCACCCTTTCAACAAGAAATTAATTCTCTCATGTTCTTTTTTAGTCTCTTTCCCTTAAGTTTTACAATGAGACTCCTTACCCACGAGCTCCTCACTCTATGGACATTTCCTTCTTTTAGTACCTAAGTGAAACCCACTAGATACATGAATGTATCATATCTCTCCTTTCCCTCCTTTCTCCTAGAGGATACATCTTTAACGCCTTCTCTGTGAGGCTTCTGGTGCAGCCCCAACGCCATGGTTTGCTGGCTCTGCTTTTGATTCCAAATGCAGGGCTGTTCCTCTCCCAGTCTCTCTTCTACAGGATGCGGCACTCCACTCCTTTCAAAATTCTGCTTTTTTCCTAACCTACTTCCAATATTTTCTGGTTCAGATTGATAGCTTCAGAAGTTAGAAACAAAAAGCAGTCTGGTCCCCAGAGGGTCACAGTTGTGACATCTAAGGACTGCTGTTCTGTATTCCAGGAATGGTGTCATGCGGGGGCAAGAATTCAAGGAATGGTGTCATGCGGGGGCAAGAATTCAGCAAATGCCTACATCTACGTGCCTAGCTAAGCCATAAGCAGATTGCTCAAGACGTTTCTGATGTTTGCACCAAGGGTCAGCTGTCTAGAAGTCCCTCTCATAGAATGTATGGACTTAATACTTCTGAATTCCCTAAGGACTAAGCAGTTCAGAAAAGCAACAAGGCCTAGCCTATCCTAGCTGAGTTTCTTAAGCTCTGTTTTTCACAACTCCTGTCACAATACTGGATGGCAAGGAAGAGGAGGACTACAGACGGTGTTAGGATAAGGATTTCTACACTTTTTTTTTTAAATACAGGACTACGGCAGAACATTCTGGAAGTTCATGAAATTATCTGGGACCCATTTTCTTTTGGCTCAGGCCTGTGCTGGGCCACAGCCATACTGGGAAAGGTTTGACTACTACCGTTAACAGGAAGGGACATCATTGCCAACCTGCCATCACTCATGATTCATAGCACTTCTCTCGTACTTTCCCAAGTGGACTTTCAGATGTCTTAGGAGATTCTGATTGCGGTTAAAGCTCTTCCCACACTCATCACACTTAAACGGTTTCACCCCCGTGTGGATCTTCAAGTGCTTGGCCAGCTCAGTCTTCTGCTTGAATCGCTTCTCGCACAGTGTGCAGGCGAAGTGTCTCTCCTCTGTGTGTGTTCGCTGATGTAGTAAAAGGTTGCCCTTCTGACTGAAGGTCTTCCCACAAAGCGTGCACTCATACGGTTTCTCCCCTGTGTGCATTCTTTGATGCTTGTTTAGGTCGCCCCTGTGGTTAAAAGTCCGATCACACTGAGTACAGGAAAACGGTTTTTCTCCGTTGTGGATCCTGAGATGGATTTTCAGATCCGAGCTTTTCAGAAACCTCTTCTCACATTCTGTGCACTTGTAGGGCCTCTCCCCCGTGTGAGTCCTCTGATGGACGACAATAGTCTCTCTGTGGCTGAAACTCTTCCCACACATGCCACATGTGTACGGTTTCTCCCCTGTGTGACTTCTCTGGTGTACCTTTAGGTGCGAACTTTTGATGTAACACTTCTCACACTGATCACATTTGTAGGGTTTTGCTTTTTGCAGCTTCTGAGTGGGGTTCTCATTGGAGCCATTCCCAGGTTCTGCCTTCGTTTCTGGTTCCTCGCCCTCACGGATGCCCTCTTCTAAGGCAGGACCTGTTGGTACAGTGGAACTGCCGTCGCTCTCACTGGATAGTTCAGCTTGATGCTCCAAAGAGATTTTCTGAAACAGCGTCGCCTTGCGCTGCCTCTTAAAGCCATGGGGTTGCTCAGGGTCTTCAAAAAAGTTTTCCATGGCTTTTCTAGGCAATGTGTCCTGTAGTTTGAGCTTTTCGATGCATTCTTCGAGATATTTCCCTTTCTCCCACTTGTTGGCTACCAGTTCCCCTGCTGGAATAAAAGAAGTATCTAAATTAGTCCAGGATTCAGGAGGGAACTTTATTGTACAATGGAATGAGGGAGGGAGGGACAAAACAAAACATTCTGATTTGTCAGTCTTCATCACATGATGGGGCATCAGACTACCTGAATTCTTATTCAACACATCACTCTATTTATTTATTTATACCGCTTTTTACCAGGTCAAAGCGGTATACATTCAGGTACGGTATATATTTCCCTTGTCCCCGAAGGGCTCACAATCTACGTTTTGTACTTGAGACAATGGAGGGTTAAGTGGCTTGCCCAAGGCCACATGGAGCACCTGTGGGACTAGAAACCCCAGTCCCTCTGGCCAAGGTTTCTGTCCTCCAGCAGGATTTGAATCATTGGCCCTCCGGCCCAAGGCAACTTGTCCCAACCACTAGGCCACTCCTCCCTCGCTCTATGGAGATTATTCTGTAAGCCCTATTCATGCTTAAGATGTCCAAAGCACAGAGACATCCCCAGAGCTATTTTAGAAGCTGGATCTATGGACATCTCCAGTGTAACGCCCACGTCTGAACATTCAGGAGCGTGAATGTCACTGCCTGATCTCAGAAAAGTCCTGAACATTCAGAGTCGTGTCTAAGTTTAGACCTGCTCCAGACATGAATAAGCATCCAGAAAGTGCTCGTTTTGGCTGAAAACCATCCAGAGGGTGTAGAGGAGAGAGCACTCCATTATCCTTAGCACTCAGCACAATGTCAGCAACAGCAGAAATGGGATTTGAACCCTGGCTTCCCTGTCCCTAGCCACTACCCTAACCATTAAGTTATTCTTAGACATTCAGGTTCTGAAATACTATTCTGGGGCTGTCTATGTAGATGCCCCTGCAGAGGTCCATAATCGGGCGTGACCATGTTTTGTGAAATCGTGTCTGTACTTCTGGGTTAGATGTCCCTTCTAAAATCCCCCTCCATAAGTCCCTGAGTGTCTGAAACATCTAAGAGAGCAAAGGGAAGAAAAGCGCCAGGTAGGGGACGCACGAACCCCCCTCCCCCCAAGAAAAATGTACAGAAATAAAAATAATTACTTTAAAATCTACGGTTCCCTTTTTTAAAAAAAAGACATTTCTTTTTACATTTTCACATTAAGAATTCTCATGAACCAGGTTAATGTTTGAGATTAATTCCTATTCTCTTCCCAGAATCAAACGAGATTTTCCGACCTTCGTGTCCTGACGGTTTCTTTCTCTTTTCTATGTCAGCCCTATGGTACTGCTGTTCTAGCACCTTTTTCTTTTCATTCTCTTCTCTTCCCCTTCCGTACTCAACTCTGCTGATCTTTGCTGGCACCTTCTTTAGTATCTTCAGCCCATATTCTTCATTCGGACACGATATGTTGTATGGATGAATGAAACAGATTCTACTTTAATACATTGTGAATTACATCTCTTAAGACGACAGAATGTGAAAAACTCACAAGGCACTGTGGGGCATGTTCACTAAATCACGCTGGGTTTAGCGTGCAATTTGGGCGCCTTGCTAAAACGTAGCACAGATCCTAGCACCAAAAATCCCACGCTGCTCTGATAATGTGCGTCAGGGCAGAGACTGGGCAGGAGAGGGGTGTAACGTAGGCGCTGCCAGCGCATCATCACCAGTGCAGGCATTTGTGGCCCTTGCTTGCCACCCTTAGCCTCAGTGGGTGGAACCAAATGAGCCTGTATGCCGGCCTGCGTGCTGCCATGTCCTGGGTCCATACTAACTGCAGAGGCATGGAAGCATACACCCCCTGAATTTCACGCTGACTTCCCGTGCTAGTAAAGTCGCCCACACCCATGTTACCAGCACAGGCCTTAGTAAAGATGCCGCTGTACCTCTTGTGGTCAAATCTTTACAGGATTATTTATCTTTCAAGAATGCCATAAAAATACAGGGACATATTTACTACAATGTGTTATTGTGCACAAAGCCCCAACAATTAGTACAGGTCTACACCACTGAAGAGGCAGCAAGTACACACACACTAACAGCAACATTCACAGTTAGCACACGGCAATGACACCGGAGCCAACCATGACGCACTATCAACACCCACACTCTGCCCTAACCTGCCCAGTCCAGTGAACAGCAAGTGCTGTGCTAGTGAGTCGGGCATGCTGAACTCTGTGAACCCTGCTGAGATATTTTTATGCACACACAGATGTTGTCCACTCAAAGTTGCTCTGTGCCTGTAAAAACGTACCCGTGCTGGTGCAAAAAGTCTCATCGCCTCCCTCCGGCTCTCGTGGATCCCAGTAATACGCCTCCTCTGTCTCTTCCTGCTTAATCCTGAAGAGAATGTCGGGTCTGATCAAGGGATAGCCTGGGAGTGATGATCAGAGTTTCAGTGGCATTCCCAACTGCAGACCCACGCACACATGTACGCATAAAACAGACATGATTTTCAAGCAATGCACATTGACGCTGACCATCAAGCTGCTACGCACATGCACATTCATTCACAGAAATTTATCTTTTGCTAAAGGGGGTGAAAAGTAATATCGGCGAGATATTCAGGAGCAGTAACTGGAATGGAGTTGCCACTGAGAATCTCTGCTGAGTGATGCAAGCCGGCTGAGTCTCAGCACTTATCTGGCTCGACCGATTTTCAGCCAGAACTTAACCGGATACAGTTTAAGACAGCTTTTTGGGTGGCTGAAAATTGGGCAAACTGGATAAGTGCCGAGACTGAGCTGGTCTGTGCCTACACCCTCCCCTTCCGCCCCCAAACTGCCCATGCACTAATCAGGCAGTGCCAGAGTGGTTTTGCAGATATTTAGTGGCCGTCTAAGGACCTTGAACGTTGACCCACAACCAGTGTTAAGGAGTGGCAAACGGAGAAACTGCCCTGGGCCCTCATGTCTGGCTGAAGCTGAACGAGGCATAAGCCTGCTGGCAGATTTTGGGGCCCCCTATCCGTTTCTGCTCTGGGCCCCTGCATATCTAACACCTCCCCTGTTGACCCGATAAATACACCCCCACCCACCCAAAATACCCCTATCTTGTACAGGTACAATTTATTCATGGAGAACTTTTAGAGGGATGAAAATTCACAGTGAATACATAGAATTTAATTATATTCATAATTTCTTATTTTACAAGCCCAAGTCCCGAATAAGGTTTTGAAATAACCACTGGGATGAAAGAGTAATAATGTAAGAGATGCTTAAGTTTCCAGGTGTTTTACCGTGCATTTTTCACGCCTACTTTCTAAAATATATCACGCATTCGTCACTGAAAATCGGTGATTTATGCATATAGATGGCCTGTAACTTTCTGCGACTCCATATAAGAATTATCCGCTGAATGTCCTCCCCTCCTGCTGAAATATCACTGATCCCCCTAATCTCCGGATTTACCCCTGGAAGTACCACCGCTAGGGATCCTCTGTATTGCCCAGCTTTTACCCCTTGCTCCCCTAATTTCCCTCTCGGACCTTCTCACTCCTACTCCAATGGCAGAGAATTCTCTGTGCTTGTCCCAGGCCTGACCCGACACCCTACCACTGAAAATCATCTGTGCCCGTCTCAGGATTTACTACTACTGCTTCTATTGAGCATTTGTATAGCGCTACAAGTCGTACACAGCACTGCACAGACATGTAAGAGACAGTCCCTACTCATAGAGCTTACAATCTAATCAACACAGACGACACAGGAGGTGGAGGCAGAGATAAAGCAAGGGGGAAGGGGAAAGAAACAAGGAGATCAGGTGAGTCAAGATCCAAAAGCAGCAGCCGCAAAGAGGTGAGTTACCAGCCTGGATTTGAAGAGGGTCAGGGAAGGTGCCTGGCGTACAGACACAGGTAGTTTGTTCCAGGCGTAAGGTGCAGCAAGGTAAAAGGAGCGAAGTCTGGAGTTAGCAGTAGAAGAGACGGGCACAGATAGAAGCAAGTTGCTAGAAGAGCGGAGTTCCCGAGGGGGGTTGTAAGGAGAGATAAGAGAAGAAAGGCAGTGAGGAGCCGCAGAGTGAATTCATTTATAGGTCAGCAGGAGAAGTTTGAACTGGATGCAAAAACGGATAGGGAGCCAGTGAAGTGACTTGAGAAGAGAAGTAATGTGGACATGACAAGGCTGGCGGAAGATTAGCCGTGTAGCAGAGTGTTGAATAGATTAAAGGGGAGAGAGATGATTCAAAGGGAGATCAGAAAGGAGTAGGTTACAGCAGTCAAGATGGGAGGTGATTAAGGAGTGGATAAGTGTCTTAGTAGTGTGTTCAGAAAGGAAAGGACGGATTTTGCTGATGTTACAGAGAAAGAAACGGCAGGTCTTAGCTATCAGATGAATGTGTGTGGAGAAGGAGAGAGAGGAGTCAAAGACAACACCAAGATTGCGAGCCGAGGAAACAGGAAGGAGTACAGAGTTATCCACAGAGAATGAGAAAGGAGGAAGAGGAGGGGAGGTTTTAGTGAAAAAGATAAGAAGTTCAGTCTTGGCCATGTTCAATTTCAAGCGGCGGTGAGACATCCAGGCAGCAAAGTCAGAGAGGCAGGCACAGATCCAGAGAGATTTCAGGTGTAGAGAGGTGGATCTGGGAGTCATCAGCATACAGATGGTACTGAAAGCCATGGGAAGGGATAAGTGCACCAAGGGACTGGGTGTAGAGAGAGAAAAGGAGTGGACCCAAGACAGATCCTTGGGGTACACCAACTGGAAGCGGGGTAGCAGAGGAGGAGGAGCCACCAGAATACACACTGAAAGAGTGATGGGAGAGATAGGAGGAGAACCAGGATAGTACAGAGCCCTTAAAACCAAGCGAGGACAGGGTATTGAGGAGAAGGTTGTGATCAAAAGCAGCAGAGAGGTCAAGAAGGATGAGGACAGAGTAAAGACCCTTGGATTTTGCCAGGAACAAGTCACTGGAGACTTTGGCAAGAGCTGTTTCAGTAGTATAAAGGATGAAAGCCAGACTGTAAAGGATCCAGGAGGGTATGAGAGGAGAGGAAGTCGAGGCAGCGGTGGTGAACCGCACGCTCAAGTAGTTTAGAAATGAAAGGAAGGAGGGAGATGGGTCGATAATTAGAAGGACAGGTGGGATCAAGTGAGAGTTTCTTGAGGAGAGGTGTGACCACTGCATGTTTGAAGGCTGCAGGGACAGTTGCAGTGGAGAGCAAAAGGTTGAGAATATGAGAGATGGAAGGGACAACGGTGGAGGAGATGGGGCTTAGGAAGCAGGTGGGGACAGGATCAGAGGAGCAGGTGGTGAGTTTGGAGGAAGAAAGAAGATGTGCAGTTTCCTCTCAGAGATCACAGGAAAGGAAGAGAGGGTAGCCGAGGTAGGGGAGGAAAGTTGGCAGTGAAGAGGGGGAGGAGGGGAAGTAGCTGACTTTGTGGGGAATTGGAGGGTGATCTTGTGGATTTTGTCATGGAAATAGTCAGCCAGGGTTTGGGCAGAAAGGGAGGGAGGGATCAGGGACAGAGGCACTTTGAGGAGAGAGCTGAGAGTATAAAGAGACGGCGAGGGTCAGAAGTAAGAGAGTTAGTCAGATGGACATAATAGTCTTGTTTGGCAAGAGCTATGGCTGACTGGAAAGAGACAAGCATGAATTTGAAGTGTAGAAAGTCAGCAAAGGAGTGGGATTTGAGCCAAGCACGCTCAGCAGAAGGACAAAACAAAAGAATATAGGGGCCAATATTCAAAGCAATTAATATGGTTAGCAGCTCTGATAACTGTGTTAATTGCGGCAACTGGGAAATTCAGCGGCATTAATGTGGTTAATGCTGCTGAAAATCCCCGGGTGCCATCATTTAAAGCCGCAATGCTAACCGGCTAGCAATGGCCTTCCAGGGGCAGAGCGGAGGCAGTACCCATGGATAACCAGCTGGTGGCGATATGCAGCTGCTAGCCGCTTATCGCACTTGAAAGGCCGGCCTAACATTTGCTGCCAAAACTAACTGGACAGCGGCTGAATATTGCCACTCCCTGGTTTAGCCGCAGCGCTATCCGGCTAACCCAGACATTAAATGCCGGTGGCTGGAAGGGACCCCGGCACTGAGTAGCTGTGTCTAAAGTTCAACGATGATGGCTAGCTGCTTCACAAGGGCTAGCTGCCACCATAGCTGCTGAATGCCCCCCCCCCACCCCCAGGGTCTCTTTTCTTTGTTGGCTTTGGGAAACGCATGCCTCTTGTATCGATACATTTTGCACTAAAGAGCACTGTGCGCAGAGTCCAATGGCCCGAGGTCATCGGTTTTTTTAATCAGCACATTTTTAACTTCTAACTTGCAATCTCTTGTTCTCAATTCCCTGAGGGTCTGCCTCTGTTTTGCTTGTGTGTAGATTTGTAGAGGGATCCGCAGTGCTCCAGCTGTTCTGTTTTCTCTTGGGGCAACGTCTCCCAATGGGTTCGTTTTGCGCACACTTTCTTAAGCCAGGGTATGCGGAGTCTGTTCTCTGTCTCTCAAATTTACTGCTAGTGCTCAGTGTAGTACTTGCATCGGGGGGAAGAGAGTGCCTCCTTCTGGGGTATACGCACCCGGTCAACGAGTGACTGGAAATTCATCTCTATCAGGCCCACGTCTCCCAATACGATGGGAAATATTTTTGTATCTTTCTGCCACATTTTCTTGGTCTCTGACTGCATTTCTTGGTACTTCAGGATCTTCTCCCTCTCTGCGCGAATCAGACAACATTCGCTTCGAATCGGCACCTCTATTATCAATGCTGTTCTTGTGTTTTTCTCCTTTATCACTATGTTGTGTTTCCTCGCATCCAGCTTCTTATCTGTTGGAATGGGAATGCCCCCAAGTTATCAGAACTTTCCTGTTCTCCGTAATTCTCTTCCGGTGTTTTTCTGGTATAGCGATGTAATGTTTATAACATTTCCAGTGGTTGAGACGTGCTACCTTATTGTTTCTCTCTGTATAGAAATGTTATCGTATTCTATGGTCTGATGTAGCATTTGCAGTGTGACCTTTTCATAGGTCCTCGGAGTTAGTACTATCTTGTATAAATGATTTGCCGCCTGGGTACCGAGCTTGGTTTTTTGTTTATCTTACAAAGTGCAAGATAATGAAGGACGGTTGTGTTGCTGCTACTGAAGTGCTTCCAGAATTGGAATATCTGTTTTGTATGATAAGCTGTAAGGAGAAATGTCTGCTCTGTGCTCAGGGCCGGCCCCAGAGTTGGTTCAAGGTATTGGTACCCTAGGCAAACAAACCTTAAACCTTATGATCCCCTTGCTCTCAGAATCTATTGTTTAGCTTTGCTGCCCCTAGAAGCTGCCAGCCTAGGTGACTGCCTAGTTTGCCTAATTATTGGGCCGGCCCTATCTGTGCTTCTTGCTAGGGGGAGCTTTGTGGATGCCGAGTGTGTCTGCAGACCTCACTCCTATATAAGAGGGCTGGTTGAATGACGCTATCAAACAATTTTCATAGCAGTTTTCATTAGAGGCTGAAAACCGACTAAGGTCTCTTTATTGCATACACTCTCCCTCCATGAATTTCTGTCTCTCCCTCTCTCCGAGTCTCTGCTTTGCCATAACCTTTCCCATTCTCTCTGGATCTGTCTTGCTATAAGTTGCCCGCTTCACCCCTAAATCTCTGTCTTTCTCGGATTCTCCTTCTCTGCTTGTGTCATACTGCATCTTTGCCTCTCTCACCCATGTCTTTGCCACCGATGTTGTCGCTTCCCTCGGAGTCACAGGGTTCCCGGAAATACGGCTGTTCCTCTTGCTTAATGCGGAACAAAACATCAGGATTGGCGATGGAATAACCTAGGCATGGAGAGAAAGGGGCAACATTAAGTCACAGGGTTCCACAGAGCAATATTCAGCATTTCTTCACTACAGGTCTCCACTCATGCCCCCCTGTCTCCCCCTCGCTCTTATCAGCCCCCGAAGAGGAGATGCAAGGGCATTTTAGAGACAAGTCAAATGAGTTTACCAAACAACATAGCATACTATGGTTTCATGTCTCTCCTCTGGGATCATAACACTTCTAGTTACCACTAAGCGAGAGAAAGAGTTCCCCTCACCCAGAGAGGTAAGTGCCCTATGAATCTCCTTCATCACGCCCCTGTAAAGGTCTTTCTGACATTCTTCCAACATCTCCCACTCCTGCTCCGAGAAATAGGCTGCCACGTCGTTAAAGGTCACCGAGATCTGGAAGGAAGAGCAACAAATACAGTGAGTTCTCGCTCAGAATAGTTGTTGCGCTCGCACTAGGAAGGCGAAGGCAGCGAAAAACGGAAGGACAGAAACAGGCCAATGGAATACAATGTGCTCCTTTTTGTGAGCTAAACTTTATGCTAGATTTGATATAGTTTTATTGTAGAAGAAAGGTGCCCTAAAGCAGCAGTAAAAGCATGGGGGGGGGGGATTATTCAGTGCCAGGGTCATATCTGGCCACTGGTACTGAATATCTGGGTTGGCCAGATAGTGAGTTAGTTAACTGGTCAATGGCAATATTCAGCCACTAGTGGTTAGCTAAAATGACTCAAGTTAGGCCAGCCATTAAAGTGCCCAACCTTAGCCACTTTAGGATAACCGGCTAGCAGATGAATATCGCTTTGAGCCAGTTAGCCTCAGGTGCCGCTCCCAGAATGCTTTGATGCTAGGTTCTTAGCATAGGGTGTTTAGTGGCACTAAGCCCCTAGTATCGTAATAACATATTGGACGATGGCAGCTTAAGACCGGCATGCGCCATCCAGTCTGCCTGGTAATGCCTTTAAGGGTGGGGAGGCTCCATTCAGCCATGTAAAAGCTCTGATTGGCCCCCTCGTCCCCGTTTGCTTACCTCCATGGAAATCTAATTTAACTGAAGGTAGCAGCCAATACCCCCAACTGCAGAGAGAGCGATTGAAGCCTGAGGTGCTCAACAATGATGGTACAATGAGAATTTTACTTTCGAGTCAGAGGTGGAATTATATTCACTCAAGATTCAGAAGTCAGTGTTAGTCTATGTGCCAGTGTGGTCCTGGACTTGGAGTTCCAGACATGGGGGTCCAGGGCACTGGGGTCACTCTAGCTCCTATGTTTTGTACCAGCTGTGGCCTCGTTGTTTCACTAGCCCCAATAAAAAGGCTTTACCCTAATCAAGAGGACACTGTAACCCTTTTCAGGGCTGGTGCAAGGTATTAGGAACCCTAGGCAAAACTTCCACCTTAAGCCCTCCCCTCTGAGATTTTGATAATTAAGCGCTACAAATACGATCATCTGAACACCACCCTTCCAACAATAATCCTTTAAAAATACATAATTGGACACCATGGGCCCGATAGACTGGCAGCTAGCCACTGGCGCTCTAAATTAAACGCGGACATTCAATGCTATGATCGTATCCGGCCCCGGCATTGAGTGTCCAGGGTCACCGCAGAGCCCAATTGCTAACCAGGCAGCGGCGATGTAAAGTCACTGCCCAGTTAGTGATACGCGGTGAAAGTTAGGCCAGGGTTTCCTGCGCCTGGCTTTCACCGCAGACTGCAAACCGGGCAGCAGCTCAATATCACAGCTGACCGGTTTGCGATCAGCTCTGCCTCCACTCCACCCTCGAATGCCCCCAACACGCCCCATGTAAACGCCTGGGAATATCTGGCCTCTTATTTTTAAATGTTAAACTCTGCTTTATATGAATGCATGGGCCCGCTCTCCCTGCAGGTAAAAGATTGTTCTGATGGCGCTTTGAGTTTGTGCGACTCTCAGGATCTATTGGTTTGCTGTGAATGCTGTGGCTCTTTGCTGCTCCTAGAAGCTGGTGCCCTAGGAAACTGCCTGGTCAGGCCTGATGGTTGGGTCAGCCATGCCCTGCTTAAGTCTAGTGCATCTATATTTCATGTTTGCACTTTTCTCTTTGTGTGACTTTTTTTAAACCCATTATGTACTTGCATACAGCAGGGGTACACAAGATCAGCCTTCGAGGGCCACAAACAGGTCAGGGAGCTTGGCTTGCAATGGAGGTAGTATCAGGGCCAGCCCATCCACTAGGCAGTCACCTAGGGCAGCAGATCTGTGTGTGTGGCAGGCCATGTGCTTCGGCACACATGACCTGCTGCCACCCCCATGCGCCGAGCCATGCCACCCTTCCCCCACCCCGTATTGAGCCAAACCATGCTGCCACCCCCCACTGCCACTGATTCTGGCATCAGGAGGGCGACGGCTAGGCTCGGTGGCAGGCCATTTGCTTTGGCACACATGGCCTGCCGTTTCTGAACCTCCGAAGTTCTGTCAGAAGCGGCAGGCCATGTGTGCCGAAGCACATAGACTGCTGCCAAGCCGAGCTGCACTTCCCCCCTCAACCCTGCCACAGGAATTGGCGGTAACACAGCTCAGCATGAGGGGGGTTGGGGCGGCACTGCTTGGGGGGGCGAGGCACAACCGCAACATCTGCTTAGAGCAGCAAAAACTCTTGGGCCAGCCCTGGATAGTATGCAAGCAAATCTATATCATGCAAAATTCATTAGGTATCATCGGATGCTCTGACCTATTTGTAACCCTTAAGGACTGAACTTGTCCACCCTTGGCTTAAGTTAAACTTTGTTTTTATCGCATCAGTAATGAAAATGTGTGCAAGATTAAATTCTAGTGCACATTTTGAACAAAGTTTTCATTTTATAACATTTGACTCACAATCAGTGATGCAAACAGCTCTAAGAGTGAATCTTCACCAAATCCCTACACAGGCATCACATTCATAGCATAGTATATCAAATAAGCTTGGATTCAGCATACAGCAAATCTTTATCAGAGTCCCATACAAGTTGCACACTGTAACATGTAAAACATGACTATAGTAGAGACATCTGAAGAAATGATCATCAAAACTTTATGTAGGCACCATACAGAGACACAGAAACAACTGAGAAGCAGGTCAGAACCGTATGCAAGGTGTCGCACTGACACGTACAGCACAGAGAGCTCAAGAGTGCATCTTCACCTGGACCTTATGCAACGCACAAATACAGAGCAGACAGTAGAACAGCAGTTCGGGAAGGGAGATTTTAAAAAAGAGAGAGACCGCATGTAATAGGAGAGAAGAAGGCGAGGGAGACCTAGATCAGGCAGGCTGACGCGCTGCAAGGAAGGTCATCCTATGACAGCATAAAGGAGAGGACAGAGAGGGGCAGGATTACAGCCAGATCACCCGCCCTCGTTCTTTTCCTTGTAATGTAATGTGTGCCTTCGAATCAATGCTTTCCCTTACCTGCACGTTATACTCCGGGCCGGACATTACTTCCCAGCTGCGGCTGGAGTGACAGTTCGGGGTCCCTGCAGCGGGTGCGAAAGCAGCAGCTTAAACTCAGGAACTGTGTATGGAAATGCTGCAGTGGGGAAGGAGTTGATGCCTCAGAATGAGCTGGGTAATTGCTTTTGTGATCTAATACACGCTCTCAGTGACGTAACAGTAAAATAATCATCTACAAACAGGGGACAATCAACATCTCTGCCAATCCCACGGTGCATGCTGGGAAGGGTCCCTCTGCTCATGCCCAGATCAGGCCAGGGCTCTCCTCCCACCCTCCCTCCTCGCGTCGCGCCGGCCTCTGCACTAACGGTAGCTCTGCTGAGACGTGAATGGCCTGTATGAGCTGCTCCTTCTGCTCTCTCTATCACAGACTTCCTATTTGCAGGGGGAGGGGCAGCAGGATAGAGAGCTCACCGTAGGACGCCTCAACCTTGTATCGGCCCTGGTGGGGGCAGGAGGATTGGATGGAAGAGAGCAGGGTAATACAAGTCTACTAACTTGTTTGCAATTATCACCTGGAGTCGCATGAATTTTTAGTGTCAGAATCGTGTCATATTATTAAAAGTTTGGGAAGCACCGGATTACAGAACCAGGGAAGCCAGGGTTCAAAACCTGTTTCTGTTGCTCTTCGTGAGTTGGGCGAATTGCTTTATCTCTTTGTTGTTACAAGTGCCCCACTTAGATGGTAAGCTTTTTAGGAGCAGGGGTATATTGTACCTCAATAAAGATAAGTATTATTAAGTAGAGGAGGGGTGGGAGGAGGTCATAGTAGCATAGCATCCTGTTTTTTACTTGTCACTCTATTATTTTGGCAGCACAAAGGTCTTTAGATGTAAAAGGAGGAAGCCTGGTGGAAGCCCTTGCATCTGCTCTTTCCCAGACCGTATACACATTTTTTGTTTCTAGAGAATAACCTTTCCAAGGCACCTTAACATGATAACCCAAAAGGATCATAGGCCAGAGAAACAGAATGTATGGAATGAGCTCAGAAAAACTGAGGGATTAGGGAGGCAGGATAGATGAGGTGAGCCTTTAACAACATGACCCTTTTGTACTGGAAGGAAGGAGTTTTGTATATTTGTGTGTGTGTGGGGGGGGGGGGGGTTGTATTCTGCTATGAACTATTTTTTTTGGATTGGCAGATTAAAAGTGCTGTAAATGACAAAAAAAAATCTAACATTTCAAAATAAGGGGCCTGGAAGTAAGAATACTTGGAAGTTGGAGACCAGTTAGTAACAGTGAATGAGGACACATGGGGGGGCGGTTTTCTCAAAGATCACCTAGATTGGAAATCCAAGTAGGTGCCTATTTTGGGACAACTTTATAAAGACAACCTTGGTACCTATGTGTTCTCATCTCTTTATTAAAAATGGTCAAAGACATAACATAAAAGACAACATACATTTGTTCCTGCCAAACATTAACTAGTAGTTAATAATATTCTCTCCTTTTTCTCCTCCCCACAACTCAATTCCACCCCAATAATGCCCCTCCACCTGAAAGAACATGCCAAACAGATGGCCTTCCCCCGTCCCCTCCTCCACTCACAAGCAACAGCGCAAAAGACGAATATGCACATGAATGATACATGTGAAAACCAAGTACGTGTAAGATTTACTAAAGCAAAAGATTGGGTCGATCTATTGAAAATCAAACTCCAGGCTCTAACTGGAAGTGTGTTCCAGTATAATTCCCAAATTGAATGAAAGGGCTTCAACATACAGGTTGCTTATTTCCTTTCATTTATTTTACTTATTTAACAAATTTTTATATACCGCAACCTTCCGAGGATCAGGTGCGGTTTACATATAACAGTTAAGGAAACAGAGAGGTATTTCTGTTTTTACATTGAACGATAACATGAGCTATGTGCAATTAACATGTGAACTTTTAACCTTTAAACTTTTTGGAACTATGTACAATTAGCTATATACAGATATAGAAGAAGTTCAACAGTATAAGCATAATAGGCAATATTGAGGTCAAAATATCTTTAGTCCTTGCGGTGCTGATCTACTTGTCTTGTATAGTTTATCCCTTTTCATATTGGAGTTGAGAGTTAGTTGATGTGCCATAATAGGAGGTAAAAAGGTGAGTTTTTACATTTTTGCGTAGATCTTTAAAGTCAGTTAATGCTCTGAGTTCATCAGGTAGCGAGTTCCAGAGAGTGGGGGCTGCATGGGAGAAAGCCTTTTTATTTGTTGTTTTTTTGGATTTTGTGAATTCTTTCGGCATTTTTAGTTTGTTGGCATTGCCTCTTCTATGTGCACTATGGGGTGTGTCTTTTGTAATTAGTTTATTTAAGGTTTCTGGGGCAGTGTTGTTTAGTGCTTTAAAAGTGGTTATTATTAATTTATAATTTATTCTGCATTGGATGGGTAGCCAGTGTAGTTTGGCTAGGTAGGGTGATATGTGCTCGAAAGGGTGGACCTTCATTATAGTTCTGGCAGCAGCATTTTGAGCCAGTTGGAGTCTTCTGATGTTATGGTTTGATGTGCCTAGTAGAGAGAGGTTGGCGAAGTCAAAATGAGGGGTGATTATGGCTTGAATAATGCTTAGGAAATCTTGCAGGTGGACTAGTGGGCGTAGTTTTAAAACTTTGAGTTTAAAGTAAATTTTCTTTGTTGTGTTTCTTATATGTGTGTTCATACTAAGTTGAGTGTCTAGTAACACCCCTAAGTATTTTATTTCGCTTTTTATGTGGATGTCATGATTCCGAAGTGTGATGTGGGTGGGGGGAGTAAAGGATTTGTTCTTTGTTACAATTAGTATGTCAGTTTTGGAATGGTTAATTAAGAGATTGTGGTCTTCTAACCAAGTTGCCAATTCGTTGAAGCAGTCCGTTAAGAGTTGGAGGGGAATCGTAGGGATTGTGAATGGAACGTACAGCATAATGTCGTCCGCGTATATGTGATAATGGATTTTGAATTTTTTAAAGATATTACATATTGGTTGTATATATATGTTGAACAGTAGAGCAGATAGTACAGAGCCTTGTGTTGGAGGTTTGATTGTTGATCCTGACAGTTTGGGATCTGTTGGAAAGATATGATGTAAACCATTTAAGGACTGTTGAGTTGGCACCGATTTGTGTGAGCCTATTGAGCATTAGTGTATGGTGAACACTGTCAAAAGCCGCAGATATGTCTAGAAAAAGAAGTAGAAATGCATTTTTAGGGCTGTCTATTCCTCTTACTAGTGTGTCTAGGAGGACTGTTAAAAGAGTGTCTACTCCATGACCAGGACGGAAGCCATATTGTTGGTCGTCTTTCATAAGCATTAAATCAAAGAAGAGCAGTTTCCATTGGCTCAAACTAGTGGGATCAGGAGCTCTCCAATGGATAAAGTTACATTTCCAGGCCAATAAGACAGAACAACCCACAAAGTTAGGAAAAAGAGCATAATTTCCACCTTTACTCTAAATGAAACATCTAAAGACAAAAAATGGGAGATGTGCTTCCAAAATTCCCTAATAATGGGAACATGACCAAAACATATGACCCAATCGAGCCATCGCAAAACCTGCAACAATCATAAAAGCACCCTTGTATATTTACACCTGCTAGGGAGATGGTTTCAACATGTATTGTATGAAATATGCATGTAATTTGCAACTCCATCCAAGCTGCTCTCTCCAAACATGCCTACGCTCAGGTCAAGTGGAAGTAGGCACAAACATTCCCAGTGTGTACATGCACATAACCTCTGGGCTACTTTTACAAAAGCCCCTTCCTGTGGGTAAACAGAATTTATGTGTCAAAAGTGTTTTATAAAATTGCTCCCATAAAAACCATAATGTCCAATTCACTCTAGTAAGGTAGTTAGGCGTTGTAAAGGGGGACAGAGGGAAGTAGTGATTTTAAATATTGGAAGGAGGGGGTAGACTGTGGATACTTTGAAAGCTGAGAGTTACAATTTTTAGGCATTATCTATTGTTTTCCGAGAAAGCCATTGCAGTATGGAAACGCAGATTATGGAGCTCTGGAAAAGTTGAAGTGGATGGGAAGCGGCTGTAGTAATCTCTGGGCCATAAGGCAGGGAAATAGAGTAGACTGTGCTGGAACTAACTGTTGCAGCATCCAGGGCACCACTGCAGGAAACACAATGGTGCAGCAGCCCACATTATCAGCATTGGAAGTGTCCCAAGCAAAATACAGCACCTGGGGCAATGCCCCCATCTCTCCTCAGCCAGAAAATTAGAATTTGGGTGTCGTTACTTAGAAACTTCCCATCTAGACTATTGCAACTTCCTCCTTGCTGGTCTTCCTCTGAATCGTCTCTCTCCCCTTCAGTGTGTTCAAAACTCAGCTGCGCGGCTAATCTTCCGCCAATGCCACTATACTCGCAATACCCCTCTTAAGTCACTTCACTGGCTCCCTGTCCGTTTCCGTATCCAGTTCATACTTCTCTTATTGCCCTTTGAGTGCACTTATTCTGCTGCTCTTCACTACCTTTCCTCTCTTATCGTTCCATGCGCCCTCCCTGGGAATCCCGCTCTTCTGGCAGATCCCTTCTATCTGCGCCCTTTTCTTCCACTGCCAACTCCAGACTTGGATCTTTCCACCTTGCTGCTCTTTATGCCTGGAACAAGCTACCCGAATCAGGACGTCGGGCTCCATATCAAGGATACAAACTCACCTCTTTGAGACTGCTTTTGGTTCCTGATTCCTTCAGCTTCCTGTTCGCGTCCTATGTGTTTGCTTATTATTCCCCTTGATATATCCTAGCCCCCAGTTGATGTGCTGTCTGTCTTGACTAGGCTAAAAGTCTGATGAGCACGGTCTCTTACGTGTGTCTGTACAGCATCGCTACACGGTGTAGTATTGCACAGATAGGTAGTACTAGTAGAAATCCCACTAGTCTAGGCTGAAATAGAGCTCCGAGGTGGACATGTGCTTTGAGAAAAAGAAGGGAAGGGAGCATCGCGGAGCGAGTGTATTTCTCCTGTCACTTCACATCTTTTAAATCTGATTTGCAGCAGTGGTGTCACAATACTAATGCATTTCTAGTATAAGCAGATCTTGCTTAATGAGGTTCAAAGCACCCTTCGACGGGCAATGGTGATCCATCTAATGGACACACATTGCTGTCAGTTTCCGTGCCGGTCTTTCGCACACAGGTGTCTGGAGAAGACCATATTGCACATGCTGTAGGGCCTCCATCTACAATCAGTATAATGCCATGGAGTTAAGAAATAATGTTAGAACGGATATTAAAAAATCAAATTTAAATTGGTGATTGCTTTTGTGATAGATACCGGTATTCCAAATGCTTGACCCCAAGGGGAGGGTTGGCTGTGCAATATCTCTAAATTGATCAGATGTTTGACTCTTTATTTTTTTTTGTAAAGAACTGACCAGCTGATATGAAGTGAGCCAACTAATTTTGTGAGTAGCTATGAGCTGCATGATTAAAGGGTATGTTTACTAAAGGTTAATGTGCGTTAAATAAAGTCAACCCGTATTAAATGCTGCAATGGCCCATAGAAATGGATGGGCAGTGGCCACACAATGCACGTTAGCCTTTAGTAAACATGCCCCTAAGAGTTACAAACTACATGTTCCAGAGAGGACACAGTTATTAGGTTATGGTTTGGGGTTTATGTAGTCATGTTTTGATCTTTGATCTCTCTATTCTTTTTTTTCAGGTATCTTCATACAACCAATTGGTTAATGCAAGAGTCCAGCTACCATCACCGCTTGTGTAGACGTTATTTGCTGACCTGTGCACACAACTTATTTCTCATTGTTTCACAAAGCAAATTCAGGTCATATCTTAACCTACCCAAGTTAGATGCATTCAAAATGAAGCCTACCAGGGTCTAATTGTGTTTATGCTATTATCTAAGGTTACTGGATTTTCATTAGATAAGAAATATAATCCTTTTCAAGTGGCATTGACCTTCTGCAACCTTACCTTTAAGATGATAGATCCAGGAGACCAATGCACCTCTGTTGCCCTGAGGCTGCTCCTCATTATGGACGAAGGGCGATATCGTTCGAGAGCATCTAGACGCAGGGTCTTCAAGCCCAGACTCAGTTTGGATGAGCTGCTCCATCGTGAGTCTCTCTCGCGTTTCCGGCTCAGTGTTCCCATTATCCGGGACCTCTGCACCCTCCTCAGGCCTCATCTCTCGCCTCGCATAGACACTCCCTACACGCTATCGGTGGAGGTCAAAGTACTGGCAGCCTTAAGATTCTTATCTACAGGATCCTTCCAGCGGGTGACAGGAGACACAACTGGCATTAGCCAAGCCTCTGTCTCCCGCAGTCTGGAAAGATTTCTGGATGGGATGATGGCGCATGTGGATCATTTTGTCCATTTCCCTTGTACACCAACTGAGGTTCAAGCAGTTCACGCTGGTTTTTTTGCTATAGGTGGTTTCCCCAAAGTGCTTTCAATTGTGGATTGCACTCATGTAGCCCTAATCCCACCCAGTACCGAGGAAGAAGTCTATAGGAACAGGAAGCAACAGCACAGTATGAACATGCAAGTAGCATGTGATCACCAACATGTGATCACAAACGTCTATGCCAAATTTCCAGGGAGTAGCCATGATGCCCACATCCTCAACCAGAGTCCCTTGACAGAATACATGCGCACAGACGGATCCAATCATGGATGGCTCTTAGGTAAGTAATCAACACATCATGTAGATTCTTCTTCCTTGAATGGATTAATGTTGTTGGCATATTTTCTTATTCTTCCTTTGGTTCTAGGTGACAGTGCATATACCCTGGAAACGTGGCTCATGACTCCATTTTTGCATCCAAGAGAGGAAAGCCAAGATGCTTACAATCGGGCCCACCGAGTCACGCACGCAGTAATGGAGAAAACGGTGGGCCTTCTAAAAGCACGTTTTCGAGCCCTTGATAATTCAAAAGGTGCTTTGCCATTCACACCAGAGAAGGTTTGCAAAATTTTCACGGTTTGCTGTATGCTACACAACTTGGCGATCTGGAATAGGCTTCCTATTCCAGAGGATATTCTTCTGTCAGAGGGGAATTGGGAGTCGGAACGGCCAATTCGGCATATTGGAGGCATCAACGAACTAGCGTTCAGGACGCGAAAGCAATTGGTTGATCAAACCTTTGCATACATGTGTAAATTTTAAGTTAAATGTCACTCGGATTTTATGTTAAGCCAGAATAGCAAAGGTTTTACCGTAACCAGAGACCAGAACACATCCTGATTGATTGGGTACAATTCAAACAGTCTCAACATCGATTAGCTATCGCAAAGAGTTTTGTTGTAAAAGCCAACAGATTTTTAACTTGGGATTGATTTTACCAACGCCAATGGAGGTATTCGTCTAGCAGGAGTGACCATGTCATACAACACTAGAGATGAGTCTTGCAGGCACCATCATCGAACAGGGAGTTGGCCAGATATCATCAGCTCCTGTTATAATCATTCTAGGACTCCCATCCATTGTACAGAGAGATCAAGGTATGTGGTTGGCTAACAAATCTTGTCAAGACTCTCAACTCCAAGCAACTAAATTTTATATCCAATAGCCATCTATCTCACCATTCACAATTCTAATCTTCAGTGCATTTTTTTCAGTAACTTTTGAGCAAAAATATTTATCCTAATTGATGGATTACATTGGGCAGTGTAAGACATATGAATCAGAGAAACATCCCCAAACTAGGCAAAAGCAAAACTGCTAAACAAATATTCACTGAATGAAAATGAGGAGAAGGATCACAGAGTGTTTGCTGGGTGCCTATAATAGTGCAATAGGAGAAGAATTATGTAGAACCAGCAAAACTGAAATATAGGGCTGGATGGATATTAAAGAAAATTCCAGATCTAGCAGGTCTACTGATAGCTTTGTTTGGTCCATCTTTGGAGACAAACATTGTTCTGCAGGACTGGAGAATGGCAAATCCGTCCCTCTTTGTAAAAGTGGTAATAGGGAAGAAGTTGTGAAATACATGCTGGTTATTCTGACCTCCGCTGGTGAAAAGATTAATGGAGACGCTACATTTTATTTATCTATTTAACACATTTTGATATACCGTTTTTCTACAAGTCAAAAAGGTTTACTAGAACTGAGTTGATACAGTGAACAAATTATAATGAAAAGCAATAACCATTTTCAATAAATATGAAGAATATTTGAAATGTGAACATAGAACAAAGAACCTTTTGTACGTGTCAATATGTGGAAACTTACATGAATCCAAAAATACCGATTCCATCAACCCTATATCATAATGAACCTCCGTCACTCCTTCCCATCAATCGCCACCTTCTACTGACCATACAACACAGTCCAACAATTGTCTCCATCACCTACGTCACCAAAACCAAGCCAAGTGCATATCACATTGTGAAAAGTACTCAACATAGTCTGACTGTTGCCCAAGTGTTTCAACTCTAAGGTATTCAGTTCTATGCTAAGACTAATTCTAATGTATATAGTTCAACTATTCTATGCATTGACTGGTTCTAGAATAATGCTAATGTATATAGTTCAACCGTTCTATGTAATTGAATATGTATTGTTGTACATTTCATACGTTTTTTATTGTAAACCACATTTGATCTTTTGGAAAAAAAATTATAAAACTTTCTAATAAATACAGATTTAAATAACTATGTACAGTGGGCAAAAGGGTGGGGGGAAATGTGAGGGGGTTGTAGGGGCTTTATGGGGGTGGGGTGGATGAAGGTGTGATTGTTTGTATGGGGTTGTCCTGTGGGGGACAGTGATGTTGTAGTGTTTACAGAGTTTCTACTGGAGGAGGCATACTACTTTGTTGTGCTTTTCTGTATAGACATTTTCCGCCATCCAAACTTCACAGCATGCTATTTATTTATTTATTTAGCATTTTTTAATACCGCACTATTCAACACCAGCGCGGTTCACAAATAACACAAATGTCCAGTGTGGGTGGTCTACACTGGACTTACAGTAGAACAAGGAATTTAAACTTGGAGGACAGGTAAAACTATGTACATAACTCCTCAATATATCTATGCACGGTATTTACAGGTCGCTGTGAAGTGTAGAATCAAGGGTGATTGGGGTGTCTGCTGCATGGGTGTAGGGTAGGGTTGAGATGCGGCTATGAAGTGAGTCACCGTTTCCAGCTCTTTCTTATAGAATCAGCATATCTGTGTGCCAGTTTTTTCAATGCTCACCAAACACCATCTCGTCCGTAATCCGCTGTCCTGGGTTGCAACTATCAATCTTTCATCCTTTGGTTTCAGTTCACCTCTCTTTAACAATTCATATGTCCATTCTTGATCGACAGAAGGTTCTTGGAGTAACACTATTTTCCACTATAGTTGTGCATTTGCCACTTGTTTTTCCTCGTCTGCTGATCTAATTCTTTGAAGAGGTCTTTTTTTTTTCTCTTTTGCAAATTCTGTTACTTCCATTCCTGTGCATGCCTGTGGATTTTCACTCATTCCTTCTAATTGTCAGACTGCTTGTCCAAGTTTGATGATGGATTCTGGACATTTACTTTCGTATTTCAACACGTTTTGTGTATTTGGATCAGATGAGGCTGTCGGGTAGGCTGGAGTCATTAAGTGCATCCACATGTCAGCTCACACAGTGCTACATCTTTGCACCGTGCTAACTACAGGGAGACTGGCGCACACGTCCCCCGAAGTCAACATAGGCCTCCTGCATTAATAACATGGCCCACAGGTAGTTTTCTGGCAGAGGCTTTAGTAAACATGCCCCCCCATAGTGTAATAACCAAACCTCTCTATTCTGAGGGTTTTGGATTTGTTAGGAACTGGGGAACATTCTGGGGAAAGGGGGGGCTCTTCCGAAGGGATGGGCTTCACCTTAATCAGGATGGGACCAGACTGCTGGCATTAACCTTTAAAAAAGAGATAGAGAAGCTTTTAAACTAGAAAATAGGGGAAAGCCGACAGTCACCCAGGAGCGCACGGTTCGGACAAAGGTATCCTTGAAGGATACTACCAAAAGCAGTGAGGTTCCAAAAGGGAGTATAGTAGCCCAAATGCCCTTGAGTAAGGAGCAGACAGAGCATAAAGATTCCCAATTACCCATGCCTACCAATAGCCAGATTAATATTAATAAAATACAGTCTCTAAAATGCTTGTATGCCAATGCTAGAAGTCTAAACAATAAGATGGGAGAATTAGAATATATAGCATTAAATGAGAGGTTAGATATGATTGCACTCTCAGAGACATGGTGGAAGGAGGATAACCAGTGGGACACTGTGATACCTGGATACAAACTATATCGTAATGATAGAGCTGAACAAATTGGTGGAGGGGTTGCGCTCTATGTTAGAGAGGGCATTGAGTCAGAAAGGATTAAAGTTTTGCAGGGAACAAAATATGCTGTAGAATCTCTATGGATTGAAATTCCATTTATGAAGGGGAAGGTGATGGCAGTGGGAGTATACTATCGACCACCTGGCCAGAATGAACAAATGGATGATGAAATGCTCAAAGAAATCAAGGAAGCTAACAAAAGCCACAACAGAGTAGTAATAATGGGTGATTTCAATTACCCCGGTATCGACTGGGACAGTGTCACAGCAGGACAAGCTAAAGAGATAAAGTTTCTAGATGAAATAAATGACTGCTTCTTGGAGCAGCTGGTTCATGAACCGACCAGAGGGGAAGCCATACTGGACCTAGTCCTTAGTGGAACGCCAGATCTGGTGCAAGAAATAAGGGTGTTGGGACCACTTGGCAATAGTGATCATAGTATGATCATGTTTGATTTAATCAGTGGAGGACAGATAGTAAAGGAATCCACAGTACTACCTTTTAACTTTCAAAAGGGTGACTATGATAGAATGAGGAATATAGTTCGGAAAAAACTAAAAGGAGTGGTTCCAAAGGTTAAAGACTTACAGCAAGCTTGGGTGTTATTTAAAAATACTATCCTCGAAGCCCAGACCAGCTGTATTCCACGCATTAAGAAAAGTGGAAGAAAGTCCAAAAAACTGCCAGCATGGTTTAAAGGTGAGGTCAGAGAGGCTGTTGCTGCCAAAAGAGCAACCTTCAGAAAATGGAAAAAAGAGCCAAATGATGAAAACTGGAAACAGCACAAGCACTGGCAAGTTAAATGCAAAGCATTGATAAGGCAGGCAAAGCGGGAATTTGAGAAGAAACTTGCTACGGAAGCAAAAACACGAAATAAAGACTTTTTCAAGTACATTCGTAGCAAAAGGCCTGTGAGAGAGTCAATTGGACCATTAGATGATAGAGGGGTAAAAGGGGCAGTAAGTGGAGACAAGGCTATAGCAGAGAGACTGAATGAATTCTTTGCTTCGGTCTTTACTGAGGAAGATGTAGGGGTGTTACCCAAGACTGAAGTGGTATTTAAAGGTGATACTGCAGAGGAATTGAGAGAAATATCGCTACACCGGGAAGATATATTACAACTATTTGATAAACTGAATAGTAGCAAATCACCTGGACCGGATGGTATACATCCCAGAGTGTTGAAAGAACTGAAATATGAGATTGCAGACCTGTTATTGGTAATCTGTGAACTTTCATTAAAATCATCTGTAATACCTGAAGATTGGAGGGTCGCCAACGTAACACCAATTTTTAAAAAGGGTTCCAGGGGTGACCCGGGAAATTACAGACCGGTGAGCCTGACGTCAGTACCAGGGAAAATGGTAGAAGCCATCATAAAGAACAAAATTACACAGCATGTAGATAGTCATGGCCTAATGGGAGACAGCCAACATGGCTTTAGACAAGGAAGATCTTGTCTTACTAATCTGATCTGTTTTTTTTGAAGGTGTGCATAAACAGGTAGACAAAGGTGAGTCGGTTGATATAGTGTATCTGGACTTTCAGAAAGCTTTTGACAAGGTCCCCCATCAGAGACTTTTGGCGAAGCTAAAAAGTCATGGGATAGGAGGCAGTGTACTATTGTGGATCGGGAACTGGTTAAAAGATAGAAAGCAGAGGGTAGGGCTAAATGGCCAATATTCCCAATGGAAAAAGGTGAATAGTGGAGTACCCCAGGGATCTGTACTGGGTCCGCTACTTTTTGACATATTCATAAATGACCTGGAAAAGGGAATAACTAGTGAGGTAATCAAATTTGCAGATGACACAAAACTGTTTAAAGTTGTTAAAACCCAAGAGGATTGTGGAAAACTGCAGGAGGATCTGGATAAATTGGAAGACTGGGCATCCAAATGGCAGATGAAATTTAATGTGGACAAGTGCAAAGTTATGCACCTAGGAAAGAACAACCCACACTATAGTTACAAGATGCAAGGCTCCACATTAGAAACCACCACCCAGGAAAAAGATTTAGGAGTCATCGTGGATAACATGTTAAAACCCTCCGCCCAGTGTGCAGCGGCGGCCAAGAAAGCAAATAGAATGCTAGGTATCATAAGGAAAGGGATGGAGAATAAAACAAAGGATATTATAATGCCTCTGTATCGCTCCATGGTACGACCGCACCTTGAATATTGTGTGCAATTCTGGTCACCGTATCTTAAAAAGGACATAGAGTTATTAGAAAAAGTACAGAGAAGAGCCACCAAATTGGTGAAGGGGATGGAAGGCTACTCCTATGAAGAGAGGCTAAAAAGGTTAGGGCTCTTTAACCTAGAAAAGAGGCGGCTGAGGGGAGATATGATAGAGGTGTATAAATTAATGAATGGAGTGGAACGGATAAACGTGGATAAATTGTTTACGCTATCAGAATATAGAAGGACTAGGGGGCATGTAATGAAGCTACAGGGTAAACTATTTAAGACAAATAGGAGAAAATATTTCTTCTCTCAACGTGTAATCAAACTCTGGAATCTGTTACCGGAGGATGTAGTAAGGGCTGTTAGTATAGCTGGGTTTAAAAAAGGTTTGGACAAGTTCCTGGAGGAAAGGTCCATAAACCACTATTAAAAAGGGACCCAGGATATCAATGCTTGGCCTAGTACAAGCACTGCAGAACCTGTGTCTTTTGGGGAAACTGCTAGGTACGTATGACCTAGATTGGCCACTGTTGGGAACAGGATACTGGGCTTGATGGACCTCGGTCTGACCCAGTATGGCATTTCTTATGTTCTTATGTTCTTATGAATGGGTTGTATCTTCTTCAATAAAGATTGCTGGAGACCACAAAATAAGGGATTACACTAATCGAATTAACTTAGAGCAAGTGCAATCAGCAAAATACGAAGAGCTTTATGATCAACAAATCCGATGGAGTTTTAGAAAAGTATGATTGTGTAAGCACAGAAACACGAGAGTCAAATGTTGCCATCAAGGTAAAATGACACCCAAGAATCAGCAAAGAGTCGCACAGTATAACAACGTGATCTGAAATCCCAGGTGCAAGGAATCAAAGAGAGACTCCCATGACCCAGGACTTTCATGGCTTAAGAACTAATCTACTCTGAAATAAATCAGCCCACTACTGCCTCCAGACAGAAGTCCGTAGATTGTTAAATTGGGGTAGGCCAAATCAGCTGCAGCGGCCAACTGGATATCGTTCTCAAAATACTAGCCTGGAGAACTTTCAGTAGCGCTGGCACAGGGAATGGACACAGCTTAGTGAAGCTCTGTCTAGTCTTTCCCCGTAGCTCTACAAGCAAGAGTGGATCGCGGCCGGCGGGTCAAAATGTCGGCGTGGAAGTGCCTGAAGGAATTCCAATCCAAGTATGAGCGGAGAGAGCAGTCTTTGGAACAGAGTGAGGAGCGCTCAGGGGCTTCTGATGGCTCAGAGGCGTTAGCAGGCAGGAGGCCGCACAGAGGCAAGATGAGGAGAGGCGATGACCTAAAGCACTGGCTGCAGGAATTTCGGCATGAAGTGAAAGCCGACATTAGTGCCCTATGTTTGGATTTAAAATCTGCCTTGGCCACACTACAACAGGACCTGATGGAGCTCGGGGGCTGGGTGATGGAGGAACATGTGGAGTGCCACCCGGCGGGGAATGGAAGAGCTTGCGTCAGGACTAGGAGCAAATTCAGGCAAAGCTGGAAGATTTGGAGGATTGAGCCCGTCACTGTAATTTGAGACCATGGGGAGTTCCGGAAGGTGAGAGATACAAAGACTGTGTGGCAGCAGTGAAGTTGTTTGCACACATACTGGAGCTAGACAAGGCAGTGAGGTGGACACCCCTCCTTCCATTCGTGTCAAATGGGCCCATCGGAGTCTGGGGCAGATATGAGAAAATAGGCCCTGGGATATTGTGGTTTGCCTGTCCTCCTTCACCATAAAAGAGCAGTTATATGATATTGCCTGCAAATATGGCCACATCAGGTGGCAAGAACATGAGATTGAACTGTTCCATGACCTATCTCAAAGGATGCTGCTGCATTGTCACCAGCTTCAAGAAGTGACAACATATATGAGGAGGACAGGGATCTGCTGTCAGTGGCTCTTCCCATTTGGCATGCTGTTTACTGCACAAGGGGCCTCTCGGAAGGTGAAGATAGTGGAGGAAGCACTAGCTTTCCCTCACCTAATTATTGCGGGTGATTTTAATCTTCATATGGATGCTCCTTCCTCAACGAGAGCATTCTTTTCTCTCATTCCTCCAGGATCTATCTCTAATCCAACATGTTACTATCCCAACCCATCAGGCCGGTCACACCCTTGATTTATTTTTGACCTCCACTTCCTCCTCTTTTACTCTGTCGGCTCTATCTGCCACGTCCCTCCCTTGGACAGAACATCTTTATCTCACCCTATCTTGTTCCCCCTTAGGTGTTTCATCTTCTACCTCTCCAGTGTCTTCTGCCCCACCATCCCCAGTGCAACTATCTCGAGCTCTCACTCCTCTCACCTTGCAAAAGTTTCCCCCGGTCTCTGAGCTTCTGCCTGCTGATTTTTCACTTCTTTCTCCTAACTCCCAAGCCGCTCTTTGGTCCTCCACCCTTTCCGCCACTCTCGATCTTTTAGCCCCCTTACGTCCTCGCCCATCTCGTCCTTGGTTCCATGACGGCCTGCGGCTGTTGCGCGCACACACCTCCGGAGGGCCAAGCGATTTTGGCGCAAGGTCCCTTCCCCTGCCAATTTATCTGTCTTCAAGTCCCACTATTCCTTCTATCGCTCCCAACTCCATTCCGCTAAACGTGACTTTTTCTCTGATACTATTTCACGTGCTCCCAACCAAACCCGACATCTCTATTCCACTCTTCGCTCCCTTATTTCTCTACATGCTCCTTCACCAGCCCCTGTCACCCAGTCCTCTCCTTCTCTTACACAGCTAGCTTCTTTCTTTATCTCTAAGGTTGCCTCACTGAGAGACTCGTTACCTTTGTGTCCTGCTCCTATCACTCCCCCCCCCCCCCCTGTTCCTCCGCCTCCGCCTGTCTCCCAACTCTCTCACTTCTGGGCTACCTTCTCGCCCATCACTGCACCTGAACTTCATCACCTTATCTTCTCCTCTAGGAAGACTTCCTGCCTGCTGGATCCTATCCCCTCTTCTTGGCTCATCACCCCCTCTTTGGGCGTCTTCCCTTATATTCTCGCCATGTTTAACGCTAGTCTTTCCACAGGGATTTTTCCTAGCTCTTGGAAGCACGCGTTGGTTCGTCCTATCTTGAAGAATCCCTCCCTTGATCCCTCACTCCCTTCTAACTATCGCCCCGTTTCCAACCTTCCTTTCTTGTCTAAGCTCCTGGAGAAGTTTGTTTTTGCACAACTTTCTCATCACTTAGATTCCACCAATTTTCTTTACCCCCGTCAATCGGGTTTCCGTTCTGGGCATAGCGTCGATACTGTTCTCTTAGCTTTCACTAATGCACTGCATGTAGCTCACGATCGTGGTGATATTTCGGTGGCGGTTGCTTTGGATCTTTCAGCTGCTTTTGACTTAGTTGATCACTCTCTTCTTCTTCACCGTCTTCGGGAAGCTGGTCTCTGTAGCACTGTTCACCACTGGTTTCACTCTTTTCTCTCCTCCCGTTCCTGTGCAGTTCTTTCTTCCTCACCTGCTTTCCCTTCCTCCGATTCACAGCGCCTCTACTTTGGGGTTCCACAGGGTTCTGTTCTCGCCCCCCTTCTTTTCAACCTCTTTCTGGCCCCCCTTGCTCTTCTCATACAGCAGTCAGGTATCTCAGCTTTCTTTTATGCCGACGATATTCTTTTACTTCACCACACTTCTCCTTCCTGTCCTGATCTTACCCCTTTGAACTCTTGTCTCTCCTCTGTCGCAAACTGGCTCACTACTAACTGTCTTCATCTCAACCTTACTAAGACTCTCGCTATCTGGTTTACGCATGGTGACCCTTCTCCCTCTCTAGCCCCTTCTTTCTCTGATTCCTCGGTCCCACTGGTCTCCACCTTTCGGTATCTAGGTGTCCACTTTGATTCAGATCTCTCTTTTCGTTCCCATATCTCTCACATTACCAAAACTTCCTTCTTTTTTCTTCGTCAGATTCGTTCAATCTGTCCCTTTCTCTCTCTCCCTCTGCTCTGACCACACTGGTGTTATCTTTAGTCATGTCACGGGTAGATTTCTCCAACTCACTGTTCCTTGGTCTTCCCAAAAATCAAGTAGTTAGGCTCCAAAAGATACAGAATACTGCTGCGCGTCTTGTCACACACTCCACTCTTCGGGATCATGTCACTCCTTTACTCCTCCGTCTTCATTGGTTGCCAGTTTCGTTTCGTTTTCAATTTAAGCTACTGACCCTGTTACACAAAGTCTATCACACCAGCACTCCACCGTATCTGATCTCCTTTCTTTTCATTCCCCTCGATATACACCTCGCTCTTTCCACCTTAACCGTCTTGCCCTTCCTTCCCCTTTCCGTGCCCGTCTGCAGCTCACCCGTCTTTCTGCATTTTATTTCGCTGGTCCTGCTCATTGGAATTCTCTCCCCTCCTCTCTCCGTCTGGAATCACAATATGCCACTTTTAAACAAAACCTCAAAACCCATCTGTTCTCCCTAGCATTCAACATCCCTTCTCCTTTTGTATGAGTTCACCCTTTGTATATTTTTATTTGCCTCTTGTATCTTGTCCTGTCTCTCTTATACTCTTATCTTCTGTCCTTTATAATTTTGTACATTTCCTTTCTTTTACCGGCTTCGGCCAAAATTTTATGTATTTTATTATTGTACACCGCCTTGATAGATATAGAAAGGCGGTTTTTATCAAATGATTAAACCTTAAACCTTATGGGAAGCCCTGCAGAAGGTGGGATGTGATGGACTGCCTCCCCAGACGTCTCAACATCAGACTTCTGAACTGGGATTGGGAGTGAAAACAGCGGCCTCTAAATGGCAGAGGGTAGCAGTAAAGGGGATTCGCCTGAAGCCATTGTCTCAGAACAGCCAGCCAACCCACACATCTGGTGTGTACACTTGACCGGTCCTAGGGTCATGAGGGACATTGCAGGTGCCAGTGGACTGAATATTGGAGCGGGGAGTTTTTGCCTTGGGAAGGTCTGGGGGGGGGGTCAGTAGAGAGAGGCAGATGGGGAAAATGTATGGTGGAAGAAAGGATGAGGGGGTTCTAGTTGTGTAATGTTTTTTGGGGGGATAGAATGCAGGGGGGTGAGCGGAAAGCCTTCTATGGGGGGGAGGGGTGTGGATGAGCCTTGTATGGGGGGGGCTGGGGAGCAGCTGGGAGTATGAATGTGGGGCAAGATGGACGGGGGGGGGGGGCTACGGGTGCCAGCAAACTACCATGGAACGCGTGCCTCCAGGACGGGGGAGCCGGCACCGGGGGGGGGGGGGTTGCAACACAGGGGGGAGGCAAGCAGGACTTAGCTAGGGAGTTGGATCAGAAAGATTGGAAACGGATAATGGATCGGATGCTCCGGGTTCCCCTGTCCATTGCTATCAGAGAGAACTATAAGATCCTGATGAGGTGGTATTACACGCCCGAGTGCCTTCACCGGATTTATCCAGGGGTGTCGCTGGACTGTTGGCGGGTGCAGTGAGTGGGGTACCTTTTGGCATATTTGGTGGGACTGCACCCTGATCCAGGTTTATTGGGAGTGCCATCCGGGGGTGGATTTGCCAGTTACTTGGGGTGGATGTGCCCCTGGATCCTGGCTTGTTCCTGCTGCCCTATGGGGAGGGGACAGGGGAGGAGGAGAAAGATGCTTCTGGCCTGTTTGTGTGCAGCTCGATGTGAGGTGGCCATTCATTGGAAGTGTGTGGAGGTCCCTGATATGGAAAAGTGTACAATGCGGTTGCACTAGGTGCTGATGATGGCTCAATTGACGGGGCACAAGCACCAGCGATTGGAGAGATTTGAGAATGATTGGAAGAAGCGGATTTGGGCTCTGGAGAGGAAGTGAGGGTAAAGAGGGGATTCCAGTGGGATGGGGGGGGGGTGTTCACTGGGGCAGGGGTTTGGTTAAGAACAGTGGGGACAGTAACCTATTCCAAAAAATAATCAGTTGTGATCATTTCATATTCTGCTATAGGCCAAGGGCAGTATAAGGGGGGACAATGAGAGAACCAGTTTTGAAAAAAAATTTAGTTTTCATTTATATAATGTAACTACTCTTTAGGTCCTTTCTTCGGCTAATGGGGGGATAGGTTCAGGGTAGTCGGATTGTTGTATTAGTTGTTCCTCCTTGTTATTGTTTGGTTGGTGATTGGAGGCCACTGCCATACATTGATGTATGTATCATTGCAAAGTTGTTTAATAAAAAAAAAAATACTTGCCCAAAATACCACAATGGAATGGCTACTCTTGAGGAAGTAGACAGAATGAGGTGTGATCCAAGAAAACCCAGGGAGCGGATGAGTACTTGGCAATTAAGTTTCAGTGCAAAAGAAAATGCCAAGTCGTGCATTTCGAGTGCAGAAATGTAAGGGAGCCATGATGGGGGGGGATAAGATACAGACATGTATTAAGCAGGAGCAAGACCTTGGGCTTATCGTTTGTAATGATCTGATGCATAAGGTAGTGGCCAGGGCCAGAAGAATTCCGGGGTTCACAGGGAGAGGCAACAAATGCCAAGACCTCACCTGGAAAAATGCCTCCAATGCTAGAGGCTGTAACTCTGAAAGGAAATAGTTGACTCTGTTCAGAGAAGGGCTACCAAAATGATGCAAGATGCACACCAAAGGTTAAGAGAGTTGAGGACAAAAATATGTGTATCCTAAAGGAGAGGTGAGACTGAAGATATGGTAGAGACAAAGTACCTCAGAGGTATAAAACACTGTACAAGAATCAAACCTTTTTCACTGGAAAGAACATTTTAATAGGAGATTATAATATTTACTGAGGATATAAGTGAATCAGGGATTGCGTTACAGTGGTGGCTTAAGGAGGAAAGAATCTTCCTGGCGCTGGCACATGTTGAAATGCAGAATGTATTTATGGATTCTGTTGTTTTGACAGGTATTTAGTCTGTACAAAGTGAGTTCCTCATTAAAAGAATCAGTACATGTTATATGTTGTCTTATTTGGTACAAATTGTAATATGTTCAGTGTTATAAAATGACTGGCTGGGCTTTTTATATACTGTGTAAATAAAGGTGTTTTAAGACCTTATGTGTCATTTAATTTAATAAGTTTATCTCCAGGAACAAGCAAGAATGCAGTCTTCATATATTGGTGAAAGTCACCAACAGAGCCCGCATGGGAACGTTCCCCAGCATCCAATAGGAAAGCCTCTGGGAGCACTCCACTATGCCTGCCTTCCCAAATCCTCTCCTCAGTTCTTTGTTTTCTGCAGAGCCAGTAGGATGCATCGTCCTGTTACCACCAAAACACTTCTCTTTTTTTTGTGCCCTTTGGGGTACATCGTGCTTCTGCCTTCCCATCAACGCCAGTTCTGTCGCATCAGACTCCGGTCTCAATAATTCTTCCTTCTTTTATTTTCAATTTTTCTCTTCTTTTCTATTGATTTTCACGTGGTTCTCACCACTAAACTAGGCCTCTAGGCCTCCATAGCCTTATCTTCAATCTTGAAGACAACTTATTCAGGCATGGAAAAGCCATTCGGTGGTTTCAAAAAATGTATCAAGTATGCCAGTGCCATTTCAGCCACTGATAAACATGACTGGTGTCTAAAATGTTTGGGTCCTGAACATGAAACCGCTTCTTGTCCCTTGTGCCAACAAATGACAAAGAGAGGCCTCAAGAACTGAGCCAGACAGGTTTGAATTGTTGTTCGCCTTGGACTCTGTTTCAGTGGCTTCCACATCATCGGGGGCATAGACTTCTTCTCAGTCCAAATACAAAAATAAGTCAAAGTCCTGTGGCTGTTTCCAAATCTTCAGCATTGAAGATCCGATGCCAGGGAAAAGTTGCAGCATTAAGCATCATGACTACCGATGCAGACCAGCCAACCAAACAGCCTTGGTGGGAGGATGTGTCCTCCAAAGCACAAGTGAGGCTCTGGGATGTCCCAAGGCATCGACTTCCAGAGAGCTACTGGTTCCATGTTCTGGGACTTTGGCTCAGAGCCCTGTGTGTGATTCCACCCAGACATTGGCAATCTCCTCAGACCAATGCATGCAGGCTTTCAAGAGGAGTTTGGCAGCACTCCTGGCAACCTCTGTACTGATAACATTGAGAACTTCAGGTGTGAGGGCTTTGGCACCAAGCCTACAGCCAGGTATATCGGATTTGATGCCGGCCCTTGAACAGGCATAGTCTGAGCACCCAAAGAAGATTCCTCCATTGGAACCAGTCAATTCCCCTGGTATCAAACAGATTCAGACCACCATTGGTCTCTGTTCCAATACCTCTGAGTATCGGTATCGACCGTTAACTTCCACAAAACATCAAGGTCATAAGATATGCCATACTGGGTCAGACCAAGGTCCATCAAGCCCAGTATCCTATTTCCAACAGTGGCCAATCTAGGTCATACGTACCTAGCAGTTTCCCCAAAAGACACAGGTTCCACAGTGCTTGTACTGAGTCAAGCATTGATATCCTGGATCCCTTAATAATGGGATATGGACCTTTCCTCCAGGAACTTGTCCAAACCTTTTTTAAACCCAGCTACACTAACAGCCTTTACTACATCCTCCAGTAACAAATTCCAGAGTTTGATTACACGTTGAGTGAAAAAATATTTTCTTTTCTTAGTCTTAAATAGTTTACTTTGTAGCTTCATTGCATGTCCCCTAGTCTTTCTATATTCTGATAACGTAAACAATCGATCTATGTTTACTCGTTCCACTCCATTCATTAATTTATAGACTTCTATCATATCTCCCCTCAGCCATCTCTCTTCCAGGTTAAAGAGCCCTAACCTTTTTAGCCTTTCTTCATAGGAGTATCCTTCCATCCCCTTTACCATTTTGGTGGCTCTTCTCTGAACCTCTTCTAATATCGCTATATCCTTTTTAAGATACAGCGACCAGAATTGCACACAATATTCAAGGTGCGGTCTCACCATGGAACGATATAGAGGCATTATAATATCTTTTGTTTTATTTTCCATTCCTTTCCTTATGATACCTAGCATTCTATTTGCTCTCTTGGCCGCTGCTGCACACTGGGCCGAGGGTTTTAATGTTATCCACAATGACGCCTAAATCTTTTTCCTGGGTGGTGGTTCCTAATGTGGAACCTTGCATCGTGTAACCATAGTTTGGGTTGTTTTTCCCTAGGTGCATAACTTTGCACTTGTCCACATTAAATTTCATCTGCCATTTTGATGCCCAGTCCTCCAATTTATCAAGATCCTCTTGCAATTTTCCACAATCCTCTTGGGTTTTAACAACTTTAAATAGTTTTGTGTCATCTGCAAATTTGATAACCTCACTCGTTATTCCACTTTTCAGGTCATTTATGAATATGTCAAAAAGCAGCGGACCCAGCACAGATCCCTGGGGTACACCACTATTCACCTTTCTCCATTGGGAAAATTGGCCATTTAGCCCTACCCTTTGCTTTTTATCCTTTAACCAATTCCTGATCCACAGTAGTACACTGCCTCCTATCCCATGACTCTTTAGTTTTGCCAAAAGTCTCTGATGAGGGACCTTGTCAAAGGCTTTCTGAAAGTCCAGATACACTATATCAACCGACTCACCTTTGTCCACCTGTTTATTCACACCTTCAATAAAACATAACAGATTAGTAAGACAAAGATATTCCTTGTCTAAAGCCATGTTGGCTGTTTCCCATTAGGCCATGACTATCTACATGCTGAGTAATTTTATTCTTTATGATGGTTTCTACCATTTTTACCGGTACTGACGTCAGGCTCACCGGTCTATAGTTTCCCGGATCACCTGGAACCCTTTTTTAAAAATTGGTGTTACATTGGCAATCCTCCAATCTTCAGGTATTAGAGATGATTTTAATGATAGTTCATGGATTACTAATAGCAGGTCTGCAATCTCATATTTCAGTTCTTTCAACACCCTTGGATGTATACCATCCGGCCCAGGTGATTTGCTACTCTTCAGTTTATCTAATAGTTGTAATACATTTTCCCGATGTATCGATATTTCCTTCAATTTTTTCGCACCTTTAAATACCACTTCAGTCATGGGTAACATCCCTACATCTTCCTCAGTAAAGACCAAAGCAAAGAATTCATTCAGTCTCTCCGCTATCACCTTATTTATTTATTTATAGTCTCTTATATACCGCACTATTCAGCATCAGCGCGGTTTACAATAAACAAGGAGTTACACAATTCAACGGTACTTTGTGTTTACAGAAAAAACAGGAAATACAACTCTGATAACAGGGTAATTAATTAATATAACAGACATGATCTCATCCTGGCTTCAGTATTGTGTATGGGAGGTCTGTGGGGTGTCTGTATTGAATTTGTATGTTTGGAAGGTCTGTGGGTAGGTTGTGTTATCTGGATTGTTTAATGGATAAGACAAGAGGAAGAGGTAGTGTTTCAAAGCTTTTCGAAACTGCAAAAGGTCTGTTATTGATCGGATGTTTTGAGGAAGGCTGTTCCAACACCTTGGTGCACAGAAAAAGAAAGCCCTGTCAGTAATAGTTTTGGTGTATTGTGTTATTGATTTAGGGACTAACAGAGAATTGAGTGATACTGACCTTCTATCCCTATTGAGGGGTGTTTGGATCATATCTGATAATGATGCAGATGAGAGCTCTTTGATGGCTTTGAATGTAATTAGTAAAGTTTTGAAAGTGAATCTATTTCGTATCGGGAGCCAATGAAGATGTTTTAGAATAGGTGAAATATGTTCTTTCCGGGATGCTCCATGAAGGACTCTTGCTGCGGCATTCATTGCCAATTGAAGTGGATGTAATGTGGCTTGAGGGAGTCCTTGTAATATTGAGTTCGCATAATCAAAATGAGGTATGATTAGCGCCTGATAGCTGGTTCTAAAATCGTCTGGCTCTAGCAAGGATCGTAGATGTCTAAGGGAACGTATTTTGTGGTATACTGCTCTTACAATATTTCCTATGTGTGCTTTCATATCCAAGTTCTGGTCTAAAGTGACACCAAGGTATCTGATGGTGGTCTTGGTCTGGAGGTTAGCATCCTTTACTTTCAAAAAGGACGGAGCAGTGAAATTTCGGTTCCGTGTAATGAATAACACCTCTGTTTTTTTTGTGTTGGATCCTTAGATTTTGAGATTGTAGCCAGTTGGATACTTCATTTATGCAGTTTGTTAAAGGAGTGAGGTCGTGGTTCTCTGTTGTAAAAGGAAAATATAATAGTACATCATCCGCGTATATCATGCAGTTGACTCTAAAGGATCGTATCAGGTTGCATATAGGCTGCATGTATATATTGAACATAAGGGCGGAGAGGGAGGAGCCTTGAGGGACACCTTGTTTTTGATGAAACTGATCTGATGAAGTATCGTTGGATCGTACCTGTTGCCATCTGTCCGAAAGGTAGGATTTACACCACTCGAGTGCTTTATCGGTAATTCCCTTCCCTTTGAGACGTTCTAGGAGGCGTTCATGGCTCACAGAATCGAAAGCGGCTGCGATATCTAGGAAGACAAGGACAAACCCTTGGCGGATGTTATCAATACCTGATAATAAGCTGCTGAACAGTGTAGTTAGAAGCGTTTCCACACCGTGGGATTCTCTGAAGCCGTGCTGGCATGGGTCTAGTGGAGCGTTAATTTCAATATGATCCTGAATTTGTTTTTGTACTTCTTGATGCCTCTTAGTGCCCCTTTAACCCCTCTATCATATAATGGACCAACTGACTCTCACAGGTTTTTTTGCTACGAATGTACTTGAAAAAGTCTTTATTTTGCGTTTTTGCTTCCGCTGCAAGCTTCTTCTCAAATTCTCCCTTTGCCTGCCTTATCAATGCCTTGCATTTTTGTGCTGTTTCCAGGTTTCGTCATTTGGCTCTTTTTTCCATTTCCTTAAAAATGCTTTTTTGGCAACAACAGCCTCTCTGACCTCACCTTTAAACCATGCTGGATGTTTTTTTGACTTCCTTCCACTTTTCTTAAAGCGTGGAATACAGCTGGTCTGGGCTTCCAAGATAGTATTTTTCAACAACACCAAAGCTTGATGTAGGTCTTTAACCTTTGCAACTTCTCCTTTTAGTTTTTTCTTAACTATTTTCCTCATTTTATCATAGTCTCCCTTTCGAAAGTTAAAAGGTAGTACTGTGGATTTCCTTACTATCCCTCCTCCACTAATAAAATCAAAGGCGATCATGCTATGATCACTATTGCCAAGTGGCCCCAACACCCTTATCTCTTGCACTAGATCTGGTGTTCCACTAAGGACTAGGTCTAATATGGCTTCCCCTCTGGTCGGTTCATGAACCAGCTGCTCCAAGAAGCAGTCATTTATTTCATCTAGGAACTTTATCTCACTAGCATGTCCTTCCGTGACACTGACCCAGTCGATATCGGGGTAATAGAAATCACCCATTATTATTACTGTGCTGTAACTTTTGTTAGCTTCCTTGATTTCTTTGAGCATTTCATCATCCATTTGTTCATTCTGGCCAGGTGGTCGATAGTACACCCCCACTGCCATCATCTTCCCCTTTTTACATGGAATTTCAATCCATAGAAATTCTACAGCAAACTTTGTTTCCTGCAAAACTTTAATCCTTTCTGACTCAATGCCCTCTCTAACATAGAGCGCAACCCCTCCACCAATTTGATCAGCTCTATCATTACGATAATGTTTGTACCCAGGTATCACAGTGTCCCACTGGTTGTCCTCCTTCCACCATGTCTCTGATATTCCAGTCATATCTAACCTCTCATTTAGTGCTATATATTCTAACTCTCCCATCTTATTTTTTAGACTTCTAGCATTTGCATACAAGCATTTTAGAGACTATTTTATTCATGTTAATTTGGCTATTGGTAGACATGGGTAATTTGGGATCTTTAAGCTCTATCTCCTCCATACGCGAGGGCATTTGGGCTACTTTACTCTTTTTTGCAATCTCTCTCCTTATGGTAGTATCCTTCAAGGATACATTCTTCCGAACCATCCGCTCTTGGGCGACTGTTGGCTTTCCCCTATTATCTAGTTTAGAAGCTGCTCTATCTCCTTTTTAAAGGTTAATGCCAGCAGCCTGGTTCCATCCCGGTTAAGGTGAAGCCCATCCCTTCGGAAGAGCCCCTCCTTTCCCCAGAATGTTCCCCAGTTCCTAACAAATCCAAACCCCTCATCTCTGCACCATTGTCTCATCCACGCATGAGACTCCGGAGCTCTGCCTGCCTTTTGGGTCCTGCGCATGGAATGGGAAGCATTTCGGAGAATGCTACCCTGGAAGTTCTGGATTTCAGCTTCCTTCCTAAAAGCCTAAATTTAGCCTCCAGAACCTCCCTACCGCATTTTCCTATGTCATTGGTACCGACATGTACCAAGACAGCAGACTCCTCCCCAGCACTATCTAAGACCTTATCTCGGTGGCGCATGAGGTCCGCTACCTTCGCACCAGACAGGCATGTTACCAGGCGATCCTCACGTCCACCAGCCACCCAGCTATCTACATGCCTAATGATCGAATCACCAACTATAACGGCTGTCCTAACCCTTCCCTCATGGGCACATGGCCCTGGAGAAACTTCCTCGGTGCGAGAGGGTTTTACATCACCTGGAGGACAGGTCCTAGTTACAGGATCACTTCCTGCCACACCAGGGTGATGCTGCCCTGTCACGTGACCTCTGTCCTCCATGGCAACAGGGATGCTGCCAGACTGGAGGTGGGACTTCAGGACTATATCCCTGTAGGTCTCGTCTATGTACCTCTCTGTCTTTCTTATGTTTTCTAAGTCTGCAACTCTAGAGAACGGACTCATTCCCTGAGAGCAAAGAGCTCCTTGTACCTAGTGCACACTTAAGCCCTCTCACCAACTGAGAGAAAATCATACATGTGACACTCAGTGCAAAAGACTGGAAAGCCCGCATATCACTGCTGGTCTGCTGTCTGCATATTAGTTTTCAGTTTGTGTTTAGATCTTTAAGTTCTTTACTTACTAAGGGTTGCTATGGATATTTATACTAATAAAACTGTACCTAATACATTTAATATACCTTGTTCACCTGAAGTTTAATTAATCTCAGGTCCTTAGTGTATGACTGATTTGGGTAAGGAGCTTCACCTGAGAGCACCTCCTGTCTTTTAAGATGTGTAAGTACCTATAAAGCTATGATTATCCCAGGGGTGGGTGGGTGTGGGGAGGGAGGGAGGGAAATAACACTTATTAAAAGAGGGCTGCTACACAGTACCCTGTCTTGTTCTGCTGAGGTAAGCTATGTTCTGATTTGATTTAAATTATAGCTCTTTGCTGCTGCTAGGCTCTAACTTATTACGAAAGTTTAACTACACGCTCTCTGCTGGGTTCCAAATTTAACCAGAAAGCTCTCCTGTATTTTAAATTTAAACTAACCCAAGACCGCCGATACTTTGATTTCTTGTTGGACTCTGATTCAAGTTCTTCAGAATCTGAGGGGGGGGGGTGTCACTCAATTCCCAAAGCAGAATGGCCTGGTTACAGGCATCAGACCTCAAGCAATGGGTCCAGGATAAACTGGCCAACATCCCACGTACTGGAGAAAACCTTTTTGGCAAAGATTAGAGGGAAAAAGCAGGGGAGATTGTAACACATGATCTCACCCTAAAATGCCTTTCCAGGAAAACAGCTGACCCATCCAAACAGAAGGCTCTTCCAAAGAAATATTTTTATTCTGAAAAGAAGAGATCTCCTTCTTAGCCACCTTCTGCTGCCTTTCATCAGCAGAAGCAGCAGGGTCCTCGTCAATCCAAGGCTCCTAAGCCTCAACCAGCTACACAAGCACAGCCTGTACAGTATTTGACTCCTTCCTAGAGAGCATTGCCAGTCTGTCCCTGGAGGGCCCCCAGCCCCTCCACATAGCAGGCAGACTTTGTCACTATGCCCACAGGTGATACCTCATAGCATGAGAGCAATAGATGCTCCAGATTGTCCAAAGGGGTTAGCAGCTTCATTCGAAACCTTACTCCCCCCCCCCCAACCTGCTTCATAGGGGATTCTCCCACACAACTCCTTCAAAGCGCACTCTCTTAAAAGAAGAGGTGACGATCCTGTTGTCCCAGGGTACCATAGAAAGGGTTCCTCCTCAAGAAAAGCTGGGCTTCTACTCTCCGTACTTTCTCATTCCAAAGAAAACAGGAGACATCAGGCACATCTTGGATCTCAGAGACCTAAACAAATTCATGGTCCAAGAAAAATTCAAAATGATTTCTCTAGGAACTCTTCTACCATACCCTCAGAGACATGACTGACTATGTTCTCTAGACCTAAAAGAGGTGTAGGTGCATTTATTGATCCATCCCTTGCACAAACAGTATCTGTGCTTCTTGTTTCAAGGAAACTGTTATCAATACCGGGTTTTCCACTTCGGTTTAGCTTCTGCCCCAAGGGTCTTCACAAAATGCATAGCAATTGTACCTACGTACTTTGGAGGTATTTGTCTTTCCTTATTTAAATGATTTCCTGATCAGGGGAGACGCCCCTGGAAAGGTAAAACTCTTCCTTCATCGCACTCACGGTGCTTCAATACTTGGGGTTTATCTTAAACTTCCCATAGTCCAACCTCGCTCCAACCCAACATCTGGAGTTCATCAGAGCGCTCTTAGACACTCGACAGGCCCAAGCTTTCCTCCCATGGGATTGCTGTGCCCCCCTCATCGAGCTGGAAAAAAGGGGCACAACAGCAAAGCTGAGTAACAGCTTGAGAGATGCTATGACGTTTAGGACACATGGTCTCCACGGTCCATGTCTCCCATGCTTGATTACACATGTGATAAGTGCAGTAGACTTCACCCTTTTCTTGCTTGATGGAGTTGCTTCTACAGTATCTCCTCCATTTATCCTTGACAGGTCTTAGGTGAACTCTCACAGAGTTAGTCTTAAGTGCCATTCCAGCCTCTCAAAGACCAGTGAATGGACAGCCTATCTCATACCCCTTAGTTGCACGCTTCATGTGGGGTCTCCTGCTGTCCAAGCCACCCATTAAGCCACTTCCGGTGGCCTGGGGTCTGACTGTGGTTCTGGTGCAACTTCTAAAACCACCTTTCAAACCTTTAACCACCACTTCACTGAAGTTTCTATCTTGGAAGGTCATCTTCCTTATTGCCCTCTTTCCAGTGAGTTGCAGGCTCTAGTGGCAGATCTCCCCTATATTCTGTTCCAACATGACAAGGTGATTCTGTGTACCCATCCACATTTCCTCCTGAAGGTGGTTTCCTCCTTTCATCTAAACCAGTCAGTAATCCTCCCGCTTTTCTTCCCTAGACCACATGCATCTTGGGCTGAAGCAGCAGTATAGATGCAAGCAAGTGTTGGCCTACTATTTGGATAGAACTAGGGATCACAGAAAATTCTCTCAATTATTAATTTTCTTTGATCCTAGTCACCTGGGCCTACCGATAATGAAACATACTCGATCTGGATGGATAGCAGATTGCATTTCTTTTGCTTTTGCACAAACAGGATTCTCATCGGAGGGTCATGCCACTGCTCATAATGTGCTGGCTATTGCAACATTTGTTGCTAATCTCCATTCAGTTGCCATTGAAGACAGTTGCTAGGCAGCTACCTGGTCCTCCATTCATACTTTTGCTGTATGCTATTGTCTGGACAGAGACTCCCATTGGGACACTGTCTTTGGCCAAGCTGTATTTCAACACCTCTTTGAGACTTAAAGTCAACTCCTATCCTCTGTCCTGTCTACAACATATCAGACTATCATTGGGGGAGTTTCGCCTCCTGGAATAGAGTCCAAGGGCCCACAACTCTTCCAGACTCTTTGGTTACACATTGTTTTGCCTCTGGGATCATACTACTTCCCCCTCGCCCCTAAGAGCAGTCTGGTATCAGGGAGCTAGTGAGTCCCATATGTGAAGATGACATTGCTGCTTGTTCCTGGAGATAACATAGTTACTCACCTGTAACAGGTGATCTCCGGGAACAGCAGGAATCAGTTTTCACAACCTTCTCTCCTCCCCTAGGAGTTGTAGGGTTCTTTACTTTCTTCTTCTCAGCTATAAACTCAATGGAAAAGAGGAGTTGGGAGGGCAGATGCAGTGGAGTGCTTCCAAAGGCTTTCCTATTGGACACTGTGGAGCATTCCCACACATATGTGAAGAGCGATTCCTGCTTCCCGGAGTTCACCTGTTATAGGTGAGTAACTACGATTTGTGGTGTGAAGACATCCTTGATGTGGCTGTGGTTTTTTTTTCTCCGCTTCTTGGTGGAATACTGTTGCTTATGGAGGATCTCGTCTCTTCTGTTCTTCTCTTCAGTATTATAAAATGACAGGCCGGGCTTTTTACAGACAGTGTAAATAAAGGTGTTTAAGACCTTATGTGTCATTTAATTTAATTCCAACATTTTTTCTGATGGAATAGATCTACCAACTCTAGTCAACCCTGACAGGGTTCATAAATTACTCATATAAACAGGCACTATTCTATGAATAATCTTAAAATCAATAGTCAAGAACTTAAACAATATTTGGGCTTCTATAGGATAATAATGTATGAGAGCAAGAAAAGAAGAAACTCACTCTCAGGGCTCTTCCTCCTATAATTAGTTTAGCAGCAACATTGTGCCAAGTTTGTAACCTTTGCAACATCTTTGGTGATAGTCCCAAATAACAAATATTGCAATAGTCTAGCAAGGCTAAAATTGTCAGGAGGCAATGTCGTCGTCCCCCCCCCCCCCCCATATTAATCTACTTAAATGTAATTTATAAAATATTTTGCTTCATGAATCTGCTTATCTAAAGAACAAAAAGTCCAGAATTACACTCAAGAATTTTAAAGATTTCATTAAAGGGACTACCTGTCCTTGAAGGACTTGACTTATTTATTTATTTAAAATAATTTCGGTTCTACTCTATGAACTAGGCAGATCGCAAAATGAACATACATAAATTTCTCAAACAAAATCATAAATACATTACATACACACACACACACACACACACATAATATCTCAACAACCCGCAATCAACTGGTAATAGTCTGGTTACTAGCTATTCATTTATTCTAATAATTGTAGATCTAAACATGCTGCTAACCTGGTCACTAGCTATTCATTTATCATAATAGCCACAGTCCCTCACTTGGTTTGCAGCTTGTCGTGCTGTGAGGGCTTGTGTGCATCAGTGATGCTGAGAGCTAAACTATCGGTAGTTTAACTACTGGCAGGGTCTCCCAAGATGGACAGGTCTCAGCTGAGGTGCCAGACAAAGACAAACCACCCATCTGGGCAGCAGCAGAATGGGATAGTGTTGACAGCGGAGGATCACATTTCTGTGACAACGGCAACACCAAACTTAAACTGCGTGGAAGAAAGGCCCAGCAATCTACTTCTGTATCTTGCCATGAAAACCCAGTGAATAGTTACAACAAAACAAATTGTGCTATAGTGCTGGAAGATGAGACCCCCAGGTCGGAAGGCACTCAACTAGCTACTGGGGAAGAGCTGAAGACTTCTCAGAGTAAAGCCAGCATTTATGATGTGGTTGGATCAAAGCCCTCGGGACGTCTGATTGCTGATGTAGCTGCGCATGAAATGAGAGTCAGAAGCTGTAAAGATGTCTTACGCATTGGAACATGGAACGTACGAAGCATGAACCAAGGGAAGTTGGAGGTGGTCAAGAATGAAATGGAACGTGTACAACTTGATCTGTTGGGTGTCAGCGAACTGAAATGGACTGGCATCGGGCACTTTGCATCAGATGATCACATTGTCTTTCATTTCCAGCATAGTAGACCAAGAAGAAATGGTGTTGCATTTATAATAAAGAAGAAACTTGCAAGAACTGTAATGAAATACAATGCAGTCAGCGAACGCTTAATCTCTATTTGTCTACGAGGAATGCCCATCAACACAACTATAATTCAAGTATATGCCCCAACAACAGCTGCAGAAGAGAATGAAATTGAAGAGTTCTATGAACAAGTACAAGCTGAAATTGACAGAACATGCAAACAGGATATCCTGATAGTCATGGGTGACTTGAACGCAAAAGTTGGCAACAAAGAAAAAGGCAAAGTAGTTGGAAAATATGGACTTGACAACAGAAATGAAGCTGGAGAAAGACTGATAGAATTCTGCAAGACCAACGACCTATTCATCTCAAACATCTTCTTCCATCAACACAAGCGGTGACTGTACACATGGACTTCACCCAATGGATTGTATAAAAATCAAATTGACTACATCTGTGGAAGTCAACGATGGAAAAGTTTTATAACATCAACAAAGACAAAACCTGGAGCTGACTGTGGTACAGATCATCAACTACTAGTATGCAAACTCAAGATAAAGTTGAAAAAGAGCAAACCACTCATGAATGCAGCAAAATATGACCTTGAGAATATACCACTGGAATTTAAAGACTGCCTGCAAAATCGATTTCCTGCTTTAGATACAAATGACAGAGCTCCAGAAGAGTTATGGAATGACATCAAGAAGGTTGTGTTGGAAGAAAGCGAGAAGTCTCTACAAAAGGTGAAAAAGCAAAAACGGCCAAAATGGATGACTGAAGAAACTCTGAAAATTGCCCAGAAACGCAGAGAAGCTAAAGCCAGAGGAGAAAGAAAGACAATAACAGAACTCAACAGAGATTTCCAACGTGCAGCAAGACAGGACAAGGAAAAGTACTACAACGACGCATGCAAGGAAATAGAAGCAGAAACTATTAGAGGAAGAACAAGATTGGCTTTCCTAAAGCTACGAGAGTTAAAGAAAAAGTTCCAGCCTCGAATGGGAATGTTACAAGATGCTCAAGGTTCTATGTTGAATGATGCTGAGAAGATCAAGAAAAGGTGGAAGGAATATACATTGTTTTTATATGATAAAGATCAAGTGGATCAACAGCCATTTCAACCTGTACCTTATGATCGGGAACCATTGGTGATGAAAGAAGACGTTGAAGCAGCATTGAAAGCCTTATCAAAGAACAAAGCACCAGGCATTGATAGCATTCCCAAAGAAGTATTACAGCAATCTGATGCAGCTGTTACCGTACTTACAAGGCTCAGCCAAGAAATATGGAAGACAACATCATGGCCAACTGACTGGAACAGATCTGTGTTTATACCAATACTAAAGAAAGGTGATCTAACTGACTGCGGAAATTATCGCACAATCGCTCTGATCCCACATACCAGCAAGATTCTACTGAAGATTATTCAGCAGAGACTACAACCATACCTGGAACAAGAACTACCTGAAGTGCAAGCAGGGTTCAGGAAAGGGCGAGGAAAGAGAGACATCATTGCGGATGTGAGATGGATCCTTGAAAAGACTAAAGAATACCAAAAGGATATCTGTTTGTGCTTTATCGACTATAGCAAGGCTTTTGACTCTGTAAACCATGAGAAACTCTGGGCCACATTAAGAAGCATGGGTATACCAGAACACCTGATCGTACTCTTGCACAATCTGTACATTGATCAAGAAGCAACAGTTCGAACGGAACAAGGAGAAACAGAATGGTTTAAAATAAGCAAAGGTGTAAGACCAGGCTGTATACTTTCCCCCTACCTGTTTAATTTATATGCAGAACAAATCATCAGAGAAGCAGGATTGTATGAAGATAACAGAGGTGTGAAGATTGGTGGAAGACTCATCAACAACTTTCGCTATGCTGATGATACCACATTACTGGCTGAAAGTGAAGATGATCTGAAACATTTGCTTCTCACAATCAAAGAACATAGTCTCAAAATGGGCCTGCACCTTAATGTAAAGAAGACAAAGATCATGACAACTGGCATAATCAACAGGTTCATCGTTGAAGGAGAAGAAATTGAAATCGTGAACGTTAACCTACTTGGATCAACTATCAATAAAGAAGCAACAAGCAGTCAAGAAATCAGACGATGCATTGCTCTTGGCAGAATGGCTATGAAAGACCTAGATAAGAATCTCAAGAGCAGAGATGTCTCTCTCCATACAAGGATTTGACTTGTTCAAGCCATGGTATTTTCAATAACATCATATGGATGTGAAAGCTGGACAGTGAAAAAGATAGACAGGAAGAAAATTGATGCCTTTGAATTATGGTGCTGGCGGCGAATACTGTGTATACCATGGACTGCCCGAAGAACAAACCAGTTGGTAGTAGAGGAGATCAAACCTAAGCTTTCTTTAGAAGCTCAGATGACAAGACTTTGCCTTTCATACTTTGGACACATCATGCGAAGAGAGAGATCATTAGAGAAAGACATCATGTTTGGCCGGATAGAAGGTCAACGCAAAAGAGGAAGGCCAGCAATGAGATGGATCGAGACAATAACAGCAGCTGTGGGTACCAGTCTGTCAACAATGAGCTGCCTGACTCAAGACCGAACACAATTTAGGATAGCTATCCAGAGGGTCGCCATGAGTCGACTCTGACTCGACGGCACTTAACAACAACAATAGCCACAGATTTAAATAATATAAAAATTAGAAAAAGCCTCTCAAAAGAGGTGCTTTTTTAATTTTTTCAAACCACCACCAATTTGGTGATCACCTATAGCTCTGTCAGTAATACATTTCATAACTTAGGGGCTGCCATTAAGACTGTTCTATTCCAAAACAGTGGTATATTCAAAAGAGAAACATTTTGAGATCTTGAAACCCGGGGAGGACAGTAGACTTTCTCCATGGACTAGCAGGATGAGTCAGCCACACCTGGTGATGACATCCAACGGAGCTGATAGGATGGAATTATTTTCCTAGAGCTCAGAAAGGCAAAGCCTTTCTGAGCATGTGCCAAGTGCTCCTGCCCCCTGGCCCGCCTCTACCTGGTTAGTTCTGTTTCTTCCGCCTTGTCACATAGATGGATCTCTATAGCTCTCTAACTTTCAACCATGGAAAATGAAAAGAACACTAAAGAAAAGAAACCCAGCTTTAAAAAATGCCACAAAATGTGGCAAGAAAACATTCTACGGGCCAGCATGTCCAATGCATACGGTGCCTGTGACCATCCCACCACATGGAGGACTGCCCCCACTGTGCCAGGATGTCCCCCAGGGCATACTGGTCCCACAGCCATGCTCTGCAGGATTTTCTTACCTCCTCCCTGGTGACGGAGAAGCAGCTGGACATCTCTTCCCTCTCCTGGTCGACCTCTCAACATCCCAGAACTGAGCACATGGTCAGGGAGAGCAGGACCCATGCAGCCCTCACGTACAGTGAGACACCAGCTTCTACAGCAAGGGATACCCCCTCAAGGTCTCCATCCTGAGTGCTGTCTGCTACAGTGCCAGCATCCCCTGTGAGTAAGAAGCTGCACCCAGCACTGCCCTCCAGTCCTTAGGAAGCACAGAGTATGCCGATCGCATCTGTCATGGTGCCCATCTTGGGCCCAGAAATGCATCTTTGCAGAGCACCGCCTTCCCTCAGCACCATTGTCCAGCGCTGGGACAACGGAAAACATCATCATGCCAACCAGGAAGACTTGGTGTGGCACTGAGAGTACCTCTGTGGTGCCAAAGTCTCCTGGCACAGAAACAGTCACCCCAGCACTGGAATCGCCTCCTCAGCAAGCCCAGTAGAATGGGTGAACAGCAGAGAGAGATGTGGATGCCGCCGGCAGCACTCCCACAGCATCAGCAGCACCAGTGGTGGCAGCAGACCATAGTGCAGGCACAGCAGATCCAGTAGCTGTGGTAGATCATGGCACAGACACAGCAGCTTTCACAGACAGCAGATAACGGCACAGGCACCGCAGGTACCACTGGTGCATTACTGTTAGCAGCTTGGACTCTAAAGTTAGACCTCCCTGAAAACAACAGCACTGATACAGTCCCACAATGCACTAACATGGCACCAGAGCAGGAAACCCACACTAGCATGCCAAGACCCCCACTCTCTCCACCATGGGAGCCCACGGCCCTATTGGACCTTCTCACATACCTCCTCAACCAGCAGGTGGCCCAATCGATGCAGCACAAGCCAGAACACCATGAACACCAGCATGCCACCTCCACCAAGGAGGTGTTCATGGTGTCTGGCTTGTCCCCTTGACATGGAGATCCACCTCCCCAGCAGCATTCTCTCCAGGACCAGCATTGGACAGCGAAGGTGGTGGCCATCCAGGACCCCAGAGAGAGTGAGGACTCCCCTTCACACTCCTCGGGCCAGTGATCTATCAAGCAAATGCCTCTGCTGCAACCATCATCACCACCAGAGGGCCTCACATACCCCAAGTTCCTCCAGAAACTCACTTTGCACCTAGCCTTGTCCCCCATCAATATGCCAGACCCTAGGAACAAAATGCTAGGCCTCCTTAAATACTTCGATGCCCCCACATCCCTGGTGGCTCTCCCTATCCACCAACCTCTCCTGGACGATATGCTCAAGATCTGGCAAACCCCTGTATCCAAACCCTGCACCTCCAGATGGTTAGATGCCAAATACCAAGTGCAGCCGGCGGCAGGGTTTGAGAAAATGCAGTTCCCTCACCAATGCATCATTGCGTGAAAAAGACGAAGAGCACATGCTCCCATTCCAATGCACCACCTGGAAAGGATCACAAGCTTATGGATGACTTCAGCAAAAAAGACCTACGAGGCTGCCACACTTAGCGCCAAGATTGCCACACACCAATTTCAGCATATCCTTTACCTAGGCATGTTTGACAACCTCAAGTCCACTACAGAGAACCTACCACCGGATTCCAGATCCGTCTTACTCCCATCCTGGCTGACCTTGTGGAGTGTGGGAAGCATTTTATCTATGCTGCCTTCTACATAGCAGCACGCACATCCGCAGGAGCAATTGCCTCGAGACACGTGGCCTAACTCCGAGCCTTGGGCTTGCAAGAGGACCTCCATGACAGGCTGGCAGACGCTCACTGTGTGAGGGACAACCTTTTCAGGGAAAAGGTCTAAGTCACAGTTTCTGACCCGAAGGGGCGCTGTCCCACCTTTCAAGCCTTAGCCAAGGACGGCCAGGAAAAAGGAACACACTAGAAACCTCATGTTCCATATTTCTGCAAATCCTATTCAGCTCCCCACCACTAGAGCAGCTCACCTCCTCCTCCAGCAAAAGCACACCCTCTTTTTGACACTTCAGGGGGTGTGACCCCACCAGTAGGGTGTGGAGGAGGGGGGCGCCTCTCCATCTTCCAGGAGACCTGGAGGACCATTACCACCGACAAATGGGTCCTGAACATCATCAGTGGCGGCTATTGGCTCATGTTCTCCAACACACCACACCAGAAATCTGCACCCACCGGCCGGATACCGCTCTGGTTAGCAGCTGCATTGAGGACAGAACTCCAAGCACTTCTAAGCAGTGAGAGCAATCGAACAAGCTTCCCACGGTCAAACCAATCGAGGATTCTACTCCAGGTACTTCCTCATCCCCAAGAAATCCGGGGGGGGGGGGGGAGAGGAGGGGGGTGTCAGACCCATCCTTGATCTCAGATGCCTCAACAGATTCTTCCACAAAGAAAAATTCCGCATGCATTCTCTCGGCTCCTTCCTCCTACTCTTGAAATGCAACAACTGGCTGACCTCACTGGATCTCAAGGACGCCTACACTCGTGTGCCCATCCACCCTTCACAAAGAAAATGCATGCTTTTCTGTGTCATGGAGTACCACTTTCAGTACAGGGTCCTTCCCTTCGGCCTCTCCTCTGCCGTGAGTGTGTTCACCAAGTGCTTCGCGATGGCAGCAGTCCACCTGTGCAAATCTGTGGTCTGTGTCTTTCCCTACCTGGAAGAATAGCTGCTCTTTGCCCCTTCGTATTGCAAGTTCCATCATGTCTGCTCAGAGTTCAAAGGAAGACATCCGGCATCCAAGTACAGTTGAAAAGGGGTCCCTGGGCCCCCTGCTGCAGGCAAGTAGCCCACATTTCCTGCAGAAGGCACCTACCCCAGTATGGGTGGATGTTATGTGCCCCTGGCTGGGCCTTTATCCCCGTTGCAGTGACGGGGCATTCCTGGCTTTAGGATTTGAATTTGGTTTCCATATCCTGTACCAAGGGGAGGTTGCTGGCTGTGTAGTATGGAACCTGCCTTTGGTAGCTCACTTCATGGAAGTGGTGCAGGCTAAGTTGGACATGGAGCACCAATTGGGCCATGTGGGTGGCCCCTTTCCTGCACCTCCATTTCCCGCTTTTGATGTTTCCCCATTAGGTGTCATTCCTAAAAAGTAGCCGGGGAAGTTTTTGTTTGATTCATAACTTATCCTTCCCTCTGGGTGGATCTGTGAATGATCACATCCCAAAATAATTTTGTGTGGTTCCATATGCTTCCTTTGATAGGTGTGGAGGAGTAGCCTAATGGTTAGAGCACTGGCTTGGGAACCAAGAGACCAGGGTTCAATTCCCACTAGCACTCCTTGTTGCAAGTCCATTGCCTCAGAAAATTCCAAGTTATCAATGTTTTTGTTTAATGCACATTACCAAGTTTAAGTTACAATGTAAACCACTTTGACTTAAATGATAAAGCGGTATAAAAGACTTGTTAAATAAGATAGTGGGGTCTCCCTGTTTCGGTGGTGTGGTCCCGGTGTGTTGCTGGCAAAAGTAAACATCAAGTCAGCCTTTCATTTGTTGCCAGTTCATCCGTTGGCATTCCTGTTGCTTGTTTTTGAGTTTGAAGGTTCCTTTTATTTCGATAAGTGCATACCCATGGGCTCTTCGATATCATGTGCATACTTTGAAATGTTTAGTAGCTTTCTGTATTGGGTTCTGATGCAACGTTCTGGTATCAATAATGCTCTGCACTATCTAGACGACTTTTTTGTTTGTGGGCCCTAGTCAGGTGGGGTCTTGTTCCACTCTGCTCAACGGTTTCTTGGCATTGTTGCAGGAGTTTGGGATTCCGTTGGCTGTGGGAAAGACTGAGGGCCCAACTACGCAGCTAACATTCTTGGGCATTGAGCTTGACATGGAGGCCACGGTGGCAAGGCTCCCAGTGGAGAAGGTAGTGAAGCTGCAGAGACTAGTGTCTGAGGTTGGCATTGCTTGAGGCAAATGTAGGCATTGGTGGAGTCACTGAATTTTGCATGTCATATGATCCCAATAGGACGGGTTGGGGGGGGGGGGGTTTGCGCCAGCCTTTTCATCATATCCGGGTGTCCTGAGGGATGAGGGAGGACCTTCATGTATGGGACTCCTTTCTGACCGACTACAATGATACTTCGGTACTGCAGTTGGAGAAAGTGTTGAATGTGGATGTGCAGTTGTTTTCAGATGCGGTCGGAGGAGTTGGTTTCGGCCTCTATTTCCAGGGAGCATGGTGTGTGGAGCTATGGCTGCATGATTGGCAGGACTCTGGTTTAACACTCAGTGTGATTTTTCTGGTGCTTTTCCCAATCATTGTGGCACTTGCCATTTGGCCAGAGCGCTTGCGGGATTGTCGGGTAGTTTTTTGGTGTGATAACACAGCAGTGGTGGAAGTTATTAGTAGGCATTCTCCAAGGTGTTTGCAAGTGGCTCGTTTGATGCGCATGTTTGTGCTGTATTGCTTGCATTGAAATGCGACTGTGAGGGCACGTCATGTTCCGGGGAATACTAACTGCACTGCTCACTCTCTTTCTCATTTTAAGTGGTCCCTATTTCAAAGTTTAGCACTGGGAACGGAAAAGACTGGGGCATCGGTTCTGGAGCACCTTTGGCAGCTTGGCCTCCTGAAGTGATGAAGCTTTTGCAAAGGTCGCTTTCTCAGGCCATATGGGCATCCTATATCCGGGGCTTTGACAAAGTGGAGCTCTTGAGGGCCAGGGGATGGTGCGGGTGGTCTCCTCCTAAGCATCTACTACAGCTTTACATTGCCTGGGCGAAAGGCAGAGGTTGGTCCAGGGCTTCCGTTCATTCTCATTTGACTGGCTTCTCATTTTTTGTGAAAGCAGCTGGTGAGGCGAGCTCGTCTGAATTCCTGGTGCGCAGACTATTGACAGGAAGCATGTTTTCTCTGTTCCTACCTGTGTGTTCTAGCCTCTTTGCTTTCCTAAAACTGGCGTTCCTTTCTAAACTTAACTGGAGCTTATTTATTGTAAATGCTCTGATGCTATCGCATGGCGGTTATTCAAATGCCGAAATAAAAATAAAGGATGGGAGTGTGTGGCTCCAATGCCGCCTGCTGAGGAACTGCCTATCTTGCATGAGATTTTGGTGCGCTTGTGCAAGGGATTTCCAGCAGAAGCGGTCTCTGCTTTTAAGGTGGCACTGTTCAGGGTTCTTTTTCCTGGTTTTCTTTGGGGCCTTCAGGATCGGCGAGTTGGTGGCACCTGCTACCCATGCCCATAGTGGGTTGGGCATGTGATTAGAGCATATTTGGGTAGCAGGGGACCAGTTGCTGATCTTGATTCCCAGGTCTAAGATGGACCAGGCTCCGCATACTGCTGCTATTAAACATTTATAAAGTGCTACAAGGCATACTACTACTACTACTGAGCATTGGTATAGCGCTACAAGTCGTACGCAGCGCTGCACAGACATGTACCACTTGATAATGCAACAATGGAATGAACCTACCCTCAGAGCATTCCCCACTCACCAAGTCAAACCAAGGACACCCAAGCAGGGGCCAATCCCAGATGAGGTCCAAGTGGACACGAAGCAGCATGCCTACCAGCCCGTTGCACAAAGGAATGGTCAATTAGCCACCAGTGCTGCAATCGCCAACATGCATCTTTAAAAGAAAACATAGTTAGACCATTGATCCAAACTACCCATTCATAAGTGGATATACCTCTTAAAGGCTTTGGAGCACCATCTATCAATCCGCTGGATCACTGGGTCATCTAGCCCCACCACCGCCGCACTAGTAGCTGCTCTGATACGAAAAACATGCAGGGCAAACCTACGAGCATCAAACCCCATGTGCCTCAGGACCTTCTGTAGTACTGCACTGAATTGGTATCTGGTCAAAGGCAGGAAGTCTGCCTGCAAGAAAAGCCAATTGGCCGCTGCTGGCCCAACCTCCATGTACGCCACCAGGCACACCACTGGGCAAGTAACCGAACCTTCAACTTTATTCAGAATTACCCATAACCCCCTATGTGGTCCTGGGGTTTAGTAAAAGTCAATTGCCATATGGGGGTTTTCAAGTCCCCATCCCTGGGTGGAAGTGGATTGCGCCAGCCTTTATGGCCCGGATGGTGTCCATCTCTCCCTGGTGGGTCTTGACTTACTTTTAAATGACTAGCAGGAGACTTACGGTTGGCAATGAGCTGAGCTAGACGTGTGTGATTCGGCTCCAGGACTTCTTAAATTCCCCACAAGTGGATCAAATAACAGAGGTGTGCAGACTGGAATTCAAACCGGACAACAACAGCAGGTGACTAAGAATCTATGCTAAATAAATCAAATACTGTCTCAGTAGATAACAATGAAAATGCTGCACAAGGAAAAGGCTTGTGGAGGAGATATTAAAATGGTCGCCTGCACTTCATCGCCGAGCCCAGATATGGCAACATGAGTGATAGTAGAAGAGGTTTCAACAGTGGTAGTAAGGGCGCTGTGAACGCTTTACCGTCATAACTGCACAATTGAATTGTTTAAATGGCTCGGGCGCTGAATTTACCGGGAAACTACAGCATGCGGAAAACAGGATATCTGCAGTGGAAGATGGAGCCTTGCAGTTGGAGCGCAGAATTCAACAATTGGAAGAAAAGATTCTTAAGAGTGAAAATGAAATTGATGAGCTGGAAAACAGGGGACATAGGAAAAACATATGAATAGTAGGTCTGCCTGAGTCAATACTAGAGAAAGAACTGCGTGGGCTCTTAGAACGCTGGATACCACAGAGTCTGCATCTCACTGAAATGGCGGGGGCATTACAATTGGAGAGAGCCCACCAGTTGGGTCAGCACAGAGAAGGACAGACGAGACCATGAGCAGTATTGGTACGTTTTCTAAGCTTTCATCAAAAATAAATTGTTCTCCGTGCAGCTAAAAGGCAGAACCGGATTGAGTATGAAGGAACCCAAATACTTCCAGGACTTTCCCGTTGCTGTAACTCAGAAAAGGTGAGCATTCTCAACTGTATGCAGCTCTTTAGTTAGTGAGGGGGTAAGATTTGCGCTCCTCTACCCAGCCAAATTGCGACCGACTGTGAATGGCCACCAGCACACTTTTATGGAGCCAGAAAAAGCACAATTCTACAACTGTCAAATTAAAAAGAAGGTGAGAAACCAGAACCGATAATGGATGGTACAACAAAGCAAAAAGGAATCTCGTAAAAACGAGCACAGCTTAGCTGGAAACCGGATTGTCATGTGATTACAGAGTTCATCAAGTTAGTAGAACTATAAAGTTATACTCGGGTAATACAACATTAGCGGATAAAGCTAGGACAAGGGAAACAAGGAGTCACGAGGGAGGAGGACATGTAAAAAGGAGGGCCAAGGCGTAAAGAGCAGATGCATACGAATACCAGGGTCAGCTGGAAGATCAGCAAGCCCTGATGAAACTGAGGACTTTAGAAGGATCCAGCTGCCCAAACCGACATAACAGGGGCAGGGAAACCATAACCCTGGAAGAACGAATAGGATGGAAAGGACACGAAGATTAAATTAAATCACGCTGGCAATACAGAATGATTACAGTGGACTCCATTTGCCTTCTATATATCATACAGTGTTCTGCGAGTGATAATTTATTACTAAATATATTTATGAACGAAGGTAAATGGGTAAGATACATATGGCGTGCAAGCTAGATATGACTCGTCTGAATGATAGAAGCTGGTAGATTTTTTAAATACACACTTGTTTGGGGGTAGTATGTGCAAGGGTCACCGTTTTTGATGTATAAATAGATCTCCAATGTACTGACCAATTAATATCTGACTAAGAGGGTGGTAAGAAAAGCTTGTTAACTTGCTTTGTATAAGTACCACGCATAAGAGACTAAGGGGATGTTTGGGAAGGGGGGAGGATGATAATACTGACAATCACTGTAAAAGGTACACATCGAAGTCCCCGCTCCATTATGGCATAGAGCTCCCCGTGTTACTTAAGGAGGAAATCAAGTGTGAAGGTCTCCATGAGATAGTAATGAGACGTACAGTAGCTTAGAGAGAGAGAAGGGAGAAGTTGAAACTGGGACACGAAGACAAGAAGTGTAGATATATCAGTACAGAGAGAGAAGGGAGAGTAAGGAAGGGTAAATTACAGTCGGAGGCCTACTAACCCAAGCAAGTAATAATTCCCGTTTGCTTGTTTAAAGAGCAGAATGATCCAATAAAATAGAAGCTAGTTGAGGAAAATATAGGGGGAGGGGGGAGTTCTACACTGTAATGCTGGAAGTAAAGGAAAGAATAGAGATGGGTAGAAAAGGGGGAGGTTTGTTGCATAAGGTGGGGGAACAATGGGGGGGGGACAAAGGGAAAGGTTTAACCATAAAATAAAAATAGTGACAACACAAAGATTAGATTGATATGGGGGAGGAGAATATGACCGGAAAACAGTGCACAGCAAGGGTGAGAAGGGACTGGGTGTGGGGACCTTGGGCTGGGAGGGCTTCGCATATTAATGAAGATGGGTGGGATTAAAGCAATAATACCCTATCAGATTAAAAGAGATGAATAAAAATCTATGCATTATTGCATAGAATGTTTGTGGCATTGGACATCCCATCAAAAGGCAGACATTTTTAAAAATGCTTAGAGACAAAGGAGTGGACATTGCTCTTATTACAAGAGACTCACAGAGGCTGCACATAAACTCAAAAGATGGTAGATAGGACAGGTGCATAGTGCCTCATCAGGGACAAAGAAGGCGGGAGTGGCCGTCCTAATACACAAGAGGATTGAAATGGAAGTGCACGCTAGATAGGTGGACCCCATAAGGCCACTATGTACTTATTTGAGGATATCTGCGCGGGCAACTGTTGACCCTAAGGAGTATCTATGGTCCGAATACATATGAACCTCAATTCTACCAATAATTGACACGGAGGCTGGCAGGAGAGGACTCGTCCCACATTATACTGGGAGGAGACTTCAACTGTATACTCGATGCAACCATGGACAGGTCGACGGGGAGAGGTGGAGGAGACCACAAGAGTACTCGTAGACTAAGAGGCCTGTGTGAGGGATATGAATTCATAGACATCTGGAGAACTTTAGTCCCCATGGAACGAGAATATACTCACATTTCTAGAAATGGATTGGATTATTTCTTAATAGCGACCTTGATAGTGAGCAGAGTGCACAGGGTGGAGAAAGGACCAATAGCCCTATCAGATCACACCTGGTTCAGTCTGGAACTGAATAGGGGATGGTCTCACGGAGCAAGCCAATGGAGGCTCCCTTATCAACTAGCAGAGGATAAAGATTTCCAAAAATTTCTGAGGATGCAGTGGATGGATGATGAGGAGCAGAATGGGGTACATAAGAACAACCTGGCCCTCTCCTGGGAAGCAGCCAAGGCATAATATGAGCTGTACTCAGACCAGAAGGAAGGCACAAACATTATATCTCATTCAACTAGAAAAGGACCTGAGAAAGGCCCAGTGAGACTATGGTCTACATCCTACTGGAAACCGTAGAGCTTCCCTGCTAGCTACTCAAGCGGAATTGAAAAACGCATTACACCAGAGAGCGTGCCAGTCAATGTTCTATCATTGATATCGCTTGTATTGATATGGAAATAAAACTGGGAAGCTGATGGCATCATTGGTAAAGGCGGATGGAGGACCATGAACAATCAAAACTCTTCGGAACGACAAGGGAAGATATCAAACAGTGCAACAAGATTTGGAGAATGTCTTGCGGGATTATTACATGGATCTCTACAAGGCAGACCATTGTGACAAGGAAGCAGCAAAAAACTTTTGGAAGCTGTGAGTTTGCCATTATTGGGCGCAGATGAACTTGTGAAATTAAATAGTCCAATAGCACCTTTAGAGCTTCAGCATAGTATTCGGAAACTACGGAAAGGACAGGCCCCAGGACCAGATGGACATCGGGCAATTTTTCCAAATAATGTCAGATAAAGTGGCTGCGCCATTGATGGAATACTTTACAGATTTAGTCCAACGAAGAGACTTTCCCTATGAGCCTAACAAAGCTCTAATAACAATACTTCCTAAACTAGGGAAAGACCATACACTCCCAGGTTCATATAGGCCTATATTGCTCCTCAATATAGATATCAAGATATTTCCTAAAATAATGGCAGAGCGGCTGACTCCACTACTCCCACAGCTTATAGGGGAATCCAAGGAGGGATTTCTTCAGGGTCGCACAATATCACGGAATATTCAGAAGATGTTAGCAGCCCAACAAGAAGTAATAAGGAAGCAATGCCCAGCTCTTTTCATCAGCTTTGATGCTGAAAAAGCGTTCAATGGGACTATATGTATATGGTATTGGAAAATTTTGGAATAAGCGTGGAATTTGTTAATATGATTTGTCTTCTATATACCAAACCTTGTGGAGTATTACTAGTCAATGGACAATAAACAGGAGCCTTCCCGTTGGAAAGGGGCACTCGACAGGGCTGTCCTTTGCCACCGCTGCTGTTTATACTGCAGTTAGAGCCTCTCTTGAAAAGGATTCGCTCACATCCCTCTTTAAGGGGGATACAACTGGGGAAAGATTAATTTTGGTTGCTGGCTTTTGTGGATGATATGTTGGTGTGTCTGGAGGACCTGGTGAACAAGATTGTAGTGTTGCTGGAAGACATTCAGGTATATGGAACCTTTGCAGGCTTGAAATTAAACCTGGATAAAATCAGAAGTACTCCCATTACTACCTGGAATGCAACAGGGCAGTGTCTGTTGAAATATGCAAAGGACTATGGATCACGGCAGAACCAGAGCAACTGCATACAACCAACAAGAGTGGTGGATCCATGGAATAGTCTCCCAGTGGAGGTGGTAGAGAGGAGGACGGTATCTGAATTCAAAAAAGCATGGGACAAACACAGAGGATCTCTAAAGGAAAAAGGGGACTGTTGTAATTGTTGATATGGAAGGTCAGATTAGATAGGCCATGTGGTCTTTTTCTGTCGGCATTTTTCTGTGTTTCTATATATTTCTCAGAGATATGGAAACGAGACTAGATCGGTGGAGAGAGTTGCCGCTATCCCTTACAGGACAGCTTGCCTTATATAAGATGATAATTTTTCCTCATTGGCTATAATGTACTGCAAGCTCTACCAATACTATTGAGACATCAAGAGTAGAAAAGAATGGATTGAGTATTGACTTCATTCTTCTGGAAAGGGAAAAAGACTCAAATGCGAATAGAGGCACTCAAAAAAAAACATGGTAACAAGGAGGATTGGGCCTGCCTGACATAATGGAGTATAATCTGGCATGTGTATGCAGATACTTAAAAGACTGGCTCTATGCATCAGAGGACTACATTCTTCTGGAATCTGAACGGGCGTTGGTGGCTCCACACTCTCTCAGATATATATTACACGCTCCTCCAACTTCTCCTGGGCTGCCAAGGAATATTCTATTTACCTCGACATACAAGGGGTGGTACACTCTGTGTATCAAACTGGGATGGTTACTGGAGACCACACCATTTCTCTCATTGCAGGGAAATCCAGCCTTCGAGCATGGTATGACTTGACAAATATATCAACAATGTCAGGAGCATGGCTTGGAAGGGGTGGAACAAGTAATGACAGAGGCTGGGGAGATGTTGCCATTCCCCTTATTGCAAGAACAATTTGCCCTTTCCATGAAGGACATCTTTCCATATCTGCAGGTGCCGAGTTATGTTCGCTTATTACTGCAGGAAGGCATAAAGCATCAAATCTTAACCTGAATAGAAGAGGTGTTGATGGCTGGAGGGGAAGGCCGAGTGCACATTGCAGATATACGGAAAGGTCTACTGGCTATGGATCCAACATCTGACTTGATGGGGTTGGCGGGCCAATGGGCAACAGATTTGGATATTTCTCTTGATGGGACTGAGATACTAGGCGCACTAGCCAAGACCTCTGGATTAACGACTAACTCTACCTTAAGGGAAATGCAATTTCATATACTCCAGAGATTTTATTTTGCCCCCATCAAGGTATATATAGATGGAATCATGGACTCCCCAGATTGCCCATGTTGCAAAGCACAAAAAGCATCACTAGGCCATATGTTTTGTAAATGCCCGGTAATAACGAAATTTTGGACACATGTGAATGATTACCTGAGCCAGGTACTGAAGACTCCAATAACACTGAATCCTCAAATAGCGGTTCTTGACCTTGAGCAGGACCGAAATGATAGTCCAATATGGTGAGGCTTAGAAATAGATTGGATATGTATATTGATGATGCTGGCACATAAATGCATTTTAGGCGCTTGGCTGAGCCCAGAAGGACCAGCAGCGGGACCTTGGAAGTTAGCCCTACACCAGCATATGTTATTTGAATGGGAACGCTTCCTAAAAGTGTGGGAACCCTATATCCAAACATTATCCTCTAGACCAGGGGTTTTCAACCCTGTCCTTGGGACCCACCTAGCCAGTCGGGTTTTCAGGATAACCACAATGAATATGCATGGGAGAGATTTGCATATAATGGAGGCAGGGTATGCAAATCTCTCATATACATATTCATTGTGGTTATCCTGAAAACCGGACTGGCTAGGTGGGTCCCGAGGACAGGGTTGAGAACCCCTGCTCTAGACTAAGAAGCTGAATACTGAACCAATGCCTACTGGATAATTAAATGAAGGAATGTAGGTGGAAATGCGAAGGTGACGATCCAACTCAAGTCCTACTGCAAATACAAGATGGTGAGGGTCACTGATCTAAGTTTAAATACGCAATCAATACACCAATAGAATAATCACAGCAAATGCTACAATCAATATGCAGATTCAACAGATTTAGATATAGATGAGAGGAAGGTACACAGACTGGAGACTTAGGACTGTGAATGAGGGGAGGGTAACACCCATAAAAGGAAATAATGATGTAAGCCTCGATATGACTGTGCCACAAAGGATTTCCTCCTTCCCAGAATACAACACAACACTAAAATAGGGATACTTGTCACTAAGAATACGTAATTTCAATACTCTAGGGGGGGGGGGGCGGGAGTGGGATGGTATAGGGTGGGGTGGAGGGAAAGTGTAAAATGGGTGATTACAGGCAGAAGAACTACCTATGTACCTGATAGGGAAAGGAATTCGGTCTCTGAGGTCTCCAAAGGAGTGGATTATATAGTTTTGAATATGATTTACAAACAGGTTCAAAGACTGATCAAGATATATCAATGTGAAGGTCGGGTACAACAGTGCAAGAACATGTATTGGATTATATTTACAGGAAACGTTTTGTAAAACCATGGAGTCTTATTGTAAACAACAGCACAACTGTTTTATGTTATGAATAATGTGTTACATGTTGACTCAAGGGTTAATAAACACATTTAAATATAAACAACTGGCAGGAGGCCTTGGAACAGACAGTGCAGGGCCGGCCCATCCACTAGGTGAGCTAGGCGGCCGGCCTAGATGGGCAGGGGCAGCAGCACACATGTTTGGCTGTGCCGCCACCACCTCTCCCCCCCCCCCCCCCAGCTGCCGCTGATTCCGTTTGGGGGGGGGGGAGGCAGGCGGCAGCAGTGTTTCCAAAAGTGGCTGCTTCGAGCAAGAAAGTGGCTGCAAAAAGCAACCACTTTTTGAAATGCTGCCACTGCCCGCCTAAAGGAAAAGGCCGTCTGTCACCCCTGTAACATAGCTGGACCCACTTTAGCACGACTCACAGAACATCCTTGTGTGAGCAACTTAAATAGGATGAGGTGATTACATTTCACTCTCAGGTCGATATTCAAAACCCGTATCTGGACAGTCAACAGGAGGCTACCCGGATAAGATCTTTGAGCAAGATATTCAGCAGCACCATCTGGTTAGTGCAGGGGTGGTCTGTAGTTAGACAGAGGGTGACATTTATCCAGAGAAAGTGATTTTCAGTTGGCACTTAACCGGCTAGCTTAGGCCACATGAAACTCATCCGGCTAAGTGCTGGCTGAAACTCACATGCTCCGGCTAAGTGCCAGCACCATCGGAGCAGCTAGCAGCAGCCAGTATCCCAATGCTGCCACTAAATATCCAGCACTTGAATATCGGCTCTTTTGAAAAATCATGCCCTATGTTTTTTAAAAACAATGCAGAAAGGCAGTGATGGGAGGGGGAGGGGGGGTGAGAATATCTAGAGAAGGGTCTTTTCTAGCTTGGTGGCTGGTTCTGGAAGGGATGTGTGGTTGTGAGTTTGGAGGCACGGCATGTCAGTTTTATGTTATGTTATGCCAGGATTGCCCAAGAATACAGTTTTTGTATGCAGCTGTGGTGTAGCCCGTCTCCTTTCCCATTCCAGGGGAGTTTATTTGGATGTGTGGGGAGCAGTGTTATCTTTTATTGAGATATGTTATACTGCCGTCTACGTTCTAGTGCAAGCAGAAATCGGCGGTATAAAAATTTTGTATCACTTTATTATACTGTATCATTTTTTTTATTGATGTTTTATACAGAGTTACATTTTTTAATGGCTGATTGCTTTGGGTCCCCTTTTAGGGGAGGATGGCAATATAAAAGCATGAAATATAATTTTCCCATTTGGCTGTCAGACACCATTGTTGGATTATAAATCTGAGTGTTTGTTTTTATTTTTCTAGTAGCTCATTTTGTGCATATGAAAAGTTACTATGTGCTCCACTGGCTTAACCATTGGGCTGGGTATTCATAACCTTACCTTTTTCAAAGGATGTCCCTAAAGGGACCAGCATGTTCACGCTACCATCAGAAAAACACAATGGAAACACTGAACCAACAGGAGCTGATCTAGACTCTACTCCAGGCAAAGGAGAAGGTCTTATAACAGAACTCAAATACAGCCTCTGTCCTAAGTTCTGCATTATCTCTTTCACCAATAAAAACTAGCTTGGGATCTGACATACACCCCCACCACCAAAAAGTACAACAAAGTCATCTATAGGACCCTGAGCACCCTTTCCAGTGGTGTCAGCCTTTATTGCCTGCTTACAGTATATCATAGCATGCACAACAAATAGCTTTGGCGAGCCTAACAAACCACACAATTTTGGACATACTCACATGGGCACACACTGGTTGCAATACACCATTATAGCTCAATTGTTATAGGTGTGTCGTCCCACCCCCATGATGACACCAGCTAGAGGTGAGGCATGAGAGTTCACTCTGTGCAAGCTCACATCTCGAAATCCAGGGATGGTCTCCAACAAGAGGAAAGATGCAGCTCTACTCCCCTCTTGCATCAGGTACCTCTGTCATGCAGCTCTCTCCATATTTTGCTATATAAACTGTTACCCTAATTAAGAGGTTAGGAAGGAAAATTTTCAAAATAGGCAAGTAGGGATTTACACCAAGTAACTACAGAACCTTAGCAAAAGATTAACTGTAGGTCACTGTAAAACTAACAAACTAAACCAAATTAACGTGAGACTTGAACATGAATTAAGCATCCCCACCCCCTAAACAAATCAAAAATATTAAGATGCAGATAGTAATCCAGCAGTGGAATGACGGTCATCTATTCTTCTACAAGTGACACATGTCTGATTAATGACCTGTTGGTGAGAAGTTGTTTGTGTACACCCAGTGCAAAAAGCTCCTGGCTCTCAGAGAATGAGTCCAATCTCTGGAAGCTGGCATGAAAGACAGAAAGGAGCTGAAGTAAAAAAAAAAAATGCATTGTGTCTTCAAGTCAATGTTGACTCTTGGAGACCTAGCAGCTCCTGAGTTTTCTTGGGAGTATGACCAGAAGTAGATTGCCAGGCCTTTCTTCTGAGGCAATGGAGGGTTAAGTGACTTGCCCAAGGCCACAAGGAGTGCTAGTGGGAATCGAACAATGGTATCTTGGTTTATCAAGCCAGTGCTACAGTGACTTAGAATAGAGCAGCCCCACCCTTGGCCTGGAAGCCTCTCTGCTGAAAGAAGAGCGCATCACCTGCCCAGGATGGAAGGGATAGGACTGTCATTGTAATTGGTGATTTGATCACAAAGAATATAGATAGCTGGGGGCTGGTGGACATGAGGATAACCAGGTAACTTGCTTGCCTAGTGCAGACAGTGAATCCCATGCATCGTCTAGATAGAATTTTAGAGAGTTTGGAAAAAGAGCCAGCTGTTGTGGTACCAATGACATAGGAAGGTGCAAAAGGGAGTTTCTGGATGCCAAATTAAGGCATAGGGTTGGAAACTGAAATCCAGATTTCCATGGTACAGCATTCTCAGAAATGTGCTCTGTTCCATGCACAGGACCCCTGAGGTAGGCTAAATTATGGAGTCTCAATACATGGATGAGGCAATGGTGCACGGAAGAGGGTTTTAGATTTGTTAGGAACTTGGAAACACTTTGGGGAAGGAGGAGCCTGATCTACTTTAACCAAAGTGGAACCTGATTGTTGATGGTAACGTGTAAAAAGGGAAGAGAGCAGGTTTTAAACCAGATCACAGGGGGAAAACCAACAAGCTTATATACAAGTCAAAGTAGTGTGCATTCAGGTTATATATATATATATAATTTCCCTTGTTCACAAGCTGGTTTTGTACCTGGGGCAATAGAGGATTAAGTGGCATGCCCAAGGCCACAAGGAGCACCTGTAGCACCAGAAAGCCAGTCCTTCTGGCCCAAGGTTGCTGTCCTCTAGCAGGATGTGAACTGAGGTAACTTGCCCCAACCACTAGGCCACTCCTCCTTGCCCATGGCATGCTGCAAGGTATCTTTAAAGGATAGTGACAAAACAGGGATAGTAGACTAGCCCAATAGAGTGTATGAAGGCTGAAATAGCCAAATACATATGAATGACTCCAATTTAAGCAGTTTGTTAAAACTGTCTAATAGGTGAATGTGCCAAGTCTTAAAATATAAGACTGGAGTCTTAGCATGTATGCCACTAAATGAAAATGCAGACAGAAGAGGCATCTCAGAGACTTTAGAAAAAGAGAATAACCAATGGGACACTGTGATGCCAGCTTACAAATTATAGTGCAATGATAGGGTGAATCAAATTACACAGAAACAGAAATATGACAGCAGAAAAAGAACACATGGCCTATCTAGTCTGTCCTTCCATATCAACAACTACAACAGTCCACTTTTTACCTTTAGAGATCCTCTGTGTTTGTCCCATGCTATTTTGAATTCAGTTACTGTCCTCATCTCTACCACGTCCACTGGGAGACTATTCCATGGATCCACCACTCTTTCCGTAAAGAAATATTTCCGCATATCACTCCTGAATCTATCTCCCTTCACCCTCATCCCATGTCCCCTCGTAGCAGAACTTGCTTTCAATTGAAAGAGGCTCGCCCCCTGAACATTTATGCCACGGAGGTATTTAAACATCTCAATCATATCACCTCTATCCCACCTTTCCTCTAAGGTGTACATATTAAGATCCTTAAGTCTGTCCTCATATGCTTTATAGTGAAGACCACTAACCATTTTAGTAGCCACCCTCTGCACCGACTCCATCCTGTTCACATCATTTTGAAGGTGCGGTCTCCAGAATTGCACACTATACTCCAAATGAGGTCGCACCAAAGACTTATACAGAGGCACTATCACGTCCTTTTTTCTGCTAGCCATTCTCTCCGAATACACCCAAGTATCCTTCTAGCTTTTGCCGTCGCCTTTTCTACCTGTTTAGCTACTTTAAGATCATCAGACACAACCATGCCTAGGTCCCGCTCTTCTTTAGTGGACAAAAGTACTTCACCTCCCTATACTATATTGCTCCCTTGGATTGCTGCAGCCCAAATGCATGACCTTACATTTTTTAACATTAAATCCCAGTTGCCTAATTCTAGACCATTATTCAAGCTTAGCTAGATCCCTCCTCATGTTATCTACACCTTCCTGGGTGTCTACTCTATTGCAGATTTTGGTATCATCTGCAAAGAGGCAAACCTTACCCGACAGCCCTTCCGCTGTATCACTAACAAAGATGTTAAAAAGAATCGGACCAAGGACAGATCCCTGGGGCACACCACTGGTAACATCCTTCTCCTCAGTGAGCTCCATTTACCTGTACTCTTTGTCGCCTCCCACCCAAGCAGTAACTTTAGGGTCCATCCCTAGGGTGCTCAGTTTGTTTATAAGTCGCCTGTGAGGAACAGTGACAAAAGCTTTACTGAAATCTAAATACACCACATCTAGGGCTCTCCCTCGGTCCAACTCCAAATTAGTGGAGAGGTTGTGCTGTAGGTCAAGGATGGGGGGGGGGGGGGGGGAAGCGTCCAACAGGATAAAAGTAGTGTTGGAATCTATGACTATTGGGTGAGGGAGTATCTCTATTGGAGGTTATACTATATTGATTCTTATTGGTGGTGGTTATGTTTGGATGGGGGGAAATGGGATTGGATTATGTAGTATGGTCTTTATTTTTTCCAACTCGTTCAACATTGGAAAGAAATTATCCATAAAGGGTTAGAGAATGGTTGTCTGTTTGTGGGCAAAATAACTGAACAGGACCAAAATTGGCATGGGGAAAAAACTAGTGAAAAGATGCATCAAATTTGAAAAGTAGCTAGAGCAGGATGAGGATTGAAGAGAAACCCTTACTCACTCCCCCCAATAAATAGCCCAATGCATTTCAATGGAAGAAGCTGTTTGAAATTCTGCACATAGAATTATTGCTAGAATAGGGAATTGCTTTGTTCACTCGTCTTCTGTCCTATGGTCCTGGTAATAAAAAAAAATACTGCCAGAGGGACTGGAAATATTTCCATGAGGCACGCTCCCCCCACCCCCATGGTGCTGCACCCCTGTTCCTGCTGGGCTTGCTCTTAGTGATTCAGATGTGGATTTCATTTTCTGTTGCGACGGAATCATGCAGAATGGTTGCTCTGTTGAGTGATGCCCAGTGAGCGAGCTGTGTAGTTTGAGGTTGGTTGCTATGGGTACTGCTACCTAGTGGCACAGAAGCCTAGCAATACCCATTACCATAGCCAATGGCACCCTATAGGGTTGCACGATTCACCCTCTACATGCTGACAGTTACAGCCAATGCTTTAAATTATTATCACACTTGACTTAACTTTATTATTTATTTAGTATTATTACCTACAGTACCTGATTGCATTTCTCTGTCCCCATGGGGCATACAATCTATGGTTGTAGCTGAGGCAGTGGAGGGTTAAGTGACTTGCCAAAGGCCACAAGGAGAGTCAGTGTGATTTGAACCCTTGTCTTTTTGGCTCCAGGCTGCTGCCCTAACCACTAGGCTACTCCTCTACTCCTCAGTTCTTACTTCAAACCAAGAGAATTTGTGAATATTGCTTCATTCAAACCACATCTCCCTTTTTCCTCCAGTGCAGACACACAGTAAGGTTGGAAATAATTCCATGAGCCATGCTACATATGCTTTTCCCATTTGACAGACTGATGTATTGTAAGTTGCCTTGAGCACAATAGGGGAAGGAATATAATAAGAGTATAGCAGTGGGGGTACAATACTATACATCTGGTCAGGATGAAGAAACAGTGAAATGCCAACACATTTGAAAAGTTTACAAAATAGATAACACAATCATAAAGGTAGATGTCAATTATCCCAGTACTGATTGGGTAAGTGTCTTATCAGAACACACTAGGATGGTACAATTTGTAGAGGTTATCAATGATTGTTTCATGGAGCATCTGGTCCTAGCACCAGCCTGAGGTGGAACTAATAAAAATCTTGTCCTCAGTGCAGTGCAGGACCTGGTACAAGGTAGAACAGCAGTGAGACTGCTTAGCAATAGTGTTCATAGCACAATCAAATTTCACAAATCTTTTGAAGAAAGAACATTAAGGAAAACTTCTTCAGTAGCTTTAACTTTAAAAATTAAGAATATAATTAAATTAGAAAGAAATTAAAAAGATGTGTTGAAAAGGTAAAGGTCTGCATAAAGCATGGAACTTTAAAAATATTAACTTGCATGCACGGAGTGAACGTAGTTCATGCTTTAAAAATAGGCATCAGGGAGACCCAATTACAAATCAGCATGGTTACCCATGGAGATGAAATATTAAAGGCAAAAAGAACATGAAAAAAAGAAAGTAGATCCAAATGAAGAAAAGAACAAGTTAAATAGATAGTAAGGTAAACCACAAGATTGTAAACTTCTTTTCAAGCTGACAAAAACTATTAAGAAAAACATTTGCAAGTACAGTTGTAGCAAGAAGCCTGTGATGGTCGTTTCGTGCTCTTGTTGACTAAGGGGTGAGTGGGGCACTTAGGGAGGACAAAGCCACAGCAGAAAGTTAAATAAATTCTTTGCTTTAGTCTTCATGGAGGAGGATGTCAGGGAGATGGCTAATCTTCTGCCAGCCTCGATAAGCTCACATAACCCCTCTTCTCGAGTCACTTCATTGGCTCCCCATCCATTTTCCATCCAGTTTAAACTTTTCCTACTGACTTACAAGTGGATGCATTTGGTTGCTCCTCACTACCTTTCTTCTCTTGTGTCTTTATACCCCTCCTCGGGAACTCCGCTCCTCTGGCAGATCCCTTCTTTCTGTGCCCTGCTCTTCTACTGCCAACTCGACTTTGATTTTTCCACCCTGCTGCTCCATATGCCTAGATCAAATTACCCACATCAGAATGTCAGACTCCATCTCTGGCCCTATTCAAATCCCCACTAAAATCTCACCTTTTCAAGGCTGCTTTTGGGTCCTGATCCCTTTAGTCCCCTGTTCACCATCTATGTGTGTCTAACATTTCCTCTAGTCCCCAGTTTTGTGGTGTTTTCAATTTTGAATAGATCATAAGGTGAAATTTTACTTACCATTAATTCCCTTTCCTGTAGTCCTGCTAGACCAGTCCATCAAAAAGAAAGACAGCAAAATGACCTGGTTGACATGGAAAGTGGACATGATCTCAGGCAAAAAGGAGGGCACTGGGTGTAAACTGACCCCTGAGAATGAAAAAGACAAAAAATGGGTCCCAATAGGTCAAGGCCTGCAGTTCGGACACCTGACGAGAAGCCACGGCAACCAGAAACACTGGTTTCAAGGACAGATCCTTCAGAGTGGCTCTCTTCAAGGGCTCAAAGGAATGGCTGTCAGGAGCCCAGGAACTTAGCTGCACCAGTCACATGACCACCATCTGCTGGAGACAGAGGGAAAAAAACCTGAAGGGTGCACCTGGCTGCACAGATCCAAGTACCAGTGATGATGTCACTGACGTTTCTGGTCTTTTGTCAGTCACCATCATCTGCTGGCAAGGAGGCACAACCCCCCACTTGCCTGGACTGGTTTAGAAGAAGGGGCTCTCTTATATGTCTATGTACAGCACTGCCTATGCCTTGCAGCATTATACAAGTAAAGCGTAGTTACTCACCTGTAACAGGTGTTCTCCAGGAGCAGCAGGAATCAGTCCTCACTTATGGGTGACGTCGGCGCCGACGGAGCCCTCGCGGAGCAATTTTCCCCAGCTTTCAAAGAAAGCCTTGTTGAATTGCAGCGCGCATGCGCGGTCGTCTTCCCGCCCGAGGGTGCCATCTTAGCCAGTCAGATGACATAGCTAAAAAAGCAGCATAAAAATTTGCAAAAAGAACATAAGCAGACGATTGCAACTCCAAGGGGGAGGAGGGAGGGTAGTGAGGACTGATTCCTGCTGCTCCTGGAGAACACCTGTTACAGGTGAGTAACTACGCTTTCTCCAGGACCAAGCAGGAAGTCAGTCCTCACTTATGGGACTCCAAGCTCAAGGCTACCGGAGACCCTAAGCACAAAAATGAGCTCCCTCTAGCTCAGCAGCACAGAAGGATAGAATCTTCGCTGAATTATCACCCACCGGTAGGTAGGAGTTGCTCAGACCTCAAAGAGATTACGGAGGACTGCCTGTCCGAAAGCACTGTCCCTACGGGACTCCCTCTCGAGACAGTAATGGACCGCAAAAGTCTGGCTCGAAGACCAAGTAGCGGCCCGGCAGATGTCTGCCAGCGGAAACAGAGCGGAGGTAAGCCCACTGACGTGGCCTTTGCCCGAACGCAATGAGCCGTGACTCGATTGCTAAGGAGAGTCCGGCTGCCCATAAGCCCAAGAGATACAGTCCGCAACCCAGATGGACAGAGTACGCTTGGAGACCGGAGCCCCAATTTATTGGGGTCAAAAGACACAAAAAGCTGAGCAGCTTTACGGTGCTCCCGCGTACGGTCAAGGTAGAAGTTCATGCCTTCTACAGTTCCAGGGTATGGAGGACCGTTTCAGCTCGGCTGGAGTGTGGTCTGGGAAAGAAGGTTGGAAGTACCACCTCCTGATTGATGTGAAAAGGGGAGACCACTTTAGGCAGAAATTTGGGTGAGTCCGTAGGACTACCCTATTCTTGTAGAACCTAGTGTAAGGGGATCAGACACGAGGGCCTGCAATTCACTTACGCGCCTAGCGGAAGTGAGGGCTATCAAGAAACAGTGTTTTCCAAGACAGAAAACGTAGAGAACAGGTAGCCATAGGTTCAAAAGGCGGACAGTGATGTCCGCTGCAAAACCACATTCAGGTCCCAGTCAGGCGCTGGCGGGCGCAGAGGTGGTTTAAGTAGAAGGAGACCTCGGAGAAACCTCGCTACGAGAGGGTCATTGGAGAGAGGTCTGCCGTCACTGGCACATGATGTGCTGAAAGAGCACTGAGGTGAACTTTGACGGAGTTTGGACTTAAGTCCCAGATTAGAGAGGTGCAGCAAGTACTGCAAGATCACCGACACGGGCGGCAGGAGAAGGGATCCTGAGACTGTTGGGTACCACCAGACTGCAAAGCGACGCCATTTAAGGCGTAGCGCATTTGCGGGTAGAAGGCCGTCGCGAAGCTAAGACGACCTCCTCCACCTCCGCCGGCAGGAGAAGGGGAGCAAGGACTACCCTCTCAGCAGCCAGGCCATAAGGTTAGAGACCTGAGGTTGGGGTGCAGAAGGGACCCCTGATCCTGGAGTGAGGAGATCCGGTTGTATCCCCAGAGGGATTGGGCCCTCCACCGCCAGTTGCAGCAGGAGTGGAAACCACGGCTGCCTGGGCCAGCGAGGGGCCACCAGGATCATGAAGGCTTTTGTCTCGGAGAACCTTGAAAAGAGTCCGAGAGACCAGCGGGATGGGAGGGAAAGCGTACAGAAGCTCCCCGACCACGAGATCAGAAAGGCGTCCGCCGCAACCCTAAGGGGGTGTGGCTGACGAGAGCAGAAGCGAGGAAGTTGCCGGTTGTGAGGACTGGCAAAAGAGATCCACCGTGGGGAGACCCCACTTGAGGAAGAGCTTCTGAACTACCAAGGGATCCAGACGCCACTCGTGCGGCTGGAGGACCTGCTGAGTTTGTCTGCAAGGCAATTTTCTTGGCCCGGGAGATAAACTGCCTTGAGGAGAATGCCGTGACGGACGGCCCAAGAGCAGAGCTTCTGTGCCTCCCGGCAGAGGAGGAAGGAGCCCGTGCCCCCTGCTTGTTCACGTAGAACATGGCAACCTGATTGTCCGTCTGGACAAGGACGACTGTTGGGGAAGTCAGGTGGGAGAAGGCCTTGAGAGCGAGGCGGATCGCCCTGAGCTCCATGGAAGTTGATCTGCTGAGCAAGACTCCCACGTGGTCCAGAGGCCCTGAGTACGTGCCTCTTGGCAATGTGCTCCCCAGCCCAGGAGGGATGCATCGGTGGTCAGCACCCGGGTCGGCTGAGGTGACTGGAAAGGCATTCCGAATATCAGGTTCGGCTGCCGGAGCCACCACCGGAGAGACGAGAGCAGTGGCTCGGAGACGCGCACTAGGTCTGCCAGGCCGCCCCGTGCTTGTCGCCACTGCTGGCGGAGACACCATTGAGCAGACCGCATGTTCAGGCGGGCATTGGGGGGTCACATGGACAGTGGAAGCCATATGGCCGAGCAGTCTCAGGAAGCGCCTGGCGGAGACCAGGGGCTGGCTGCGAAAGCGGTCGGCTAGGTCCATGGAGCCGTTGAGCCCTGTCGAGCGGTAGGTACGCTCGTGCCCGAGGAGTGTGCAGCCTTGCGCCGATGAACTCGAGATCCTGTGAGGGGAGCAAAGTGGACTTTGCGAAGTTTTGACAAAGCCCAAGTGCTGCAGCAGAGTCACCGTGCGGCACGTGGCGTTGGTGACCTCCTGAGCGGACGCTGCTCTGATGAGCCAGTCGTCGAGGTACGGAAAGACATAGAGGCCGTGAAGCCGGAGATGGCCGCCACGAACCGCGAGACATTTTGTGAAGACTCGCGGTGCGAGGACAGGCCAAAGGGCAGTACTCTGTACTGTAATGATTTCCTGCCACCACAAACCTTAGGTATTGGCGGTGGCTTGGGTGGATGAGGATGTGCGTGTAGGCATCCTTTAGATCCAAGGAGCATAGCCAATCTCCCTGCTGGAGGTAGGGCAGAAGGATTCCAAGGGTAAGCATTTTGAACTTCTCCAGGTTGCGCAAGTCCAGGATGGGTCTGAGGCCCCCTGTTCTCTTGGTATCAGAAAATACCTTGAATAAAAGCCTTGACCTCTCAGGTGTGGGGCACCGGTTCCACCGCCTGGTCCTGCAGAAGACCTGCTAACTCCTGAAGGAGCAACTCCCTGTGCAGAGGGGGGCGCGAAGGTTCTCCCGGAAAATAGGAGGGAGGGACCTGATGGAAGTGGAGAAGGTAGCCCTCTCGCACGACCTGAAGCACCCAGGCATCTGCGGTGATGCTGGACCACCTGTGGGCGAAGTGAACCAGCCGGCCCTCCGGTGCTGGGAGGTGACCAGCGGGGGGGGATAGGCTATGCTGAGCGAGTCAAAAACCCCCTCCCTGCTGAGCAGGGGCTGGTGGTGCAGGCTTGGGGGCTTGCTGCCTACGGGACCCGTTACCCCGTCCCTTGGCCTGCTGGCCCTGTTGGGGAGCGGCAGGGCCTTGATAATGGGGGTACTGTTTGTAGGCAGCCGCCTTCCTCGGGTTTAAAAGGACTTTTTTCCCGAGCCCTTCTTTTTCTGGGAAGGGTGCGGAGGTCTTCCTAGAAAGCCTGGTCCTGGTGAGAGTCTCAGTCTCAATTTGTGCAGCCTTTTTCCCGCCATGGCTTGCCAAAGAGGTTTTCGCCTCGGCAGGACATCGACCAACTTGTCCTGTACCCAGGGCTCAAGGTCCGACGACTGAAGCCAAGCCTGTCGGCGGGCACCGATGCCGGCGCTGCGGCCAACTCTACTAGCCGAGGCCTCAAAGCCATCATAGGCTGCTCGGGACATGAACTTGAGCATTCCCGAATGCCCGTGGACAAGGCTAGGAACCTCCGCAAGGGCTCCTCGGAGAGACAGCGAGAATCCGGCTAGCTCTTTAGCCAGATCCCGGAGATACATGCCCATGTAGAGCTGGTAAGTCTGGACACGACATGCGAGCAATAGAGCCCTGGAAGCATCTTCTTGCCAAGGCCATCCAGGTTACGGGCCTCCCTTCCAGGAGGCACCGAGGAGTGCATCTTCTGGCTCTTAAGACGATGCATGGCCGATTCCACTACCATGGAATGGTGTGGCAGCTGTGCCTTCTGAAGCCAGGGCTCTTGCGGACCCGATAGATAGAATCGACCCGCTTGTCAGGACCGGGCGCGGAGGCCGACTCTCCCACATGCCGAAGACTAGACGTTCCAGCATAGGACGAACCGGCACAGTAAAGTGATCCCACGCGGGAGAGACAAACTGGAGGGCGTCGAGCTCTACGGCTCGAGGCTACTCCACGGGAATCCGCAGGGAAGGCCAAAGCCTTGGCCATATCCCTAACGAAGTCCGAGAACCGGCATCCTCCGGGGGGGACTGCTTCCGAGGTTCGGACCCCGGTGAGTCCGATGGGACACACCGAGTCCGGAAAGAATCAGGTGACTCTTCCTCCTCAGACTCCCAGACCGACTCCGACGAGGACTCGGTGGGGTCGGCCCGGGCAGGTGCGGCGCCAGCCGCCCCGACGTCGAGGGAGTCGGCGTCGGCGACCTCGGTCCCGAACGGGAGGCCGAGGGTGACCTCGACCGAGGATCGACTCGAGTTCTCATTGACTCGAGGATCGGCTCGGTCTCCGGGGTCGACTTGGACGTCGACGTCCCGGCGGTCGGGGCAGCGGCGCCAGCGAGGCCAGCGAGCAGTGCCCGCTGCTGGTCCATGAAGGCAGACAGTCTGCTCTCCAAGGCCGTCAACCTGAGTCCGAGCTCAGGTGACCCAGCAGGGCCCGACGTCGGCTGTCGCGGAGGCGAGTCCAGAAGGACTACAGGACTTACCCGGGCAGGCATCTCCGACTCCAGGCGAGGTCGCTTCGGGATGTGTTCCTTCTCCAAGGACCCGGGGCGGCTGTCGGGGCTATGCGACCTGGCCCTCGCGGAACCAGGAGCGTCCACCCGACGCCGCCCTCGGCGGTTTTTTCCTTCCGACGATGGTCCCCCCGGAGGGAGAACCCCGGTCGGAGGAGCTCCGGCGACGGTCGAGCTGGAGCCCTTGGACACGGAGGGCCTCCGACGAGGTCCGGGTACGGCTGGGGTCAGCGAAGATTCTCTCTCGCGCTGATGCCGCCGACTTCTCAACGCCTTCGAGGACAGTTTGCTGCAGGGCCCACAGATCAGTTCCTCATGATCCGGGCCCAAGCAGCGGAGGCAAAAGTCGTGTGTGTCGGTTAGTGACATATTTCGGTCACACGACCACACCGCTTAAAGCCACTGGCAGCCATCGGGGGAAAAAAAGGGCCCCTGCGAGGTCAAAGGACCGGGCTGCCAGGGAAACGAAAATGAAAGCTGACTAAGTCAGAAAAACCGAAAAAACTCTAGAGGACTCGAGACCGGCGTCGCGAGTCCGGGCGGGAAAACGATCGGCGTCGAGCCGAAAGAAAAAAGTATAAAATAAAGAGGAAAAATCAACTTTTTCGCGGGGACAAGACGGGGACGTCTGCAGGGCTCCGCGGAAAAAAAGAAGACTGGCTAAGATGGCACCCTCGGGCGGAAGCGACCGCGCATGCGCGCTGCAATTCCCAAAGGCTTTCTTTGAAAGCTGGGGAAAATTGCTCCGCGAGGGCTCCGTCGGCGCCGACGTCACCCATAAGTGAGGACTGACTTCCTGCTTGGTCCTGGAGAAGTAGTATTAATAGTAGTAGATGTAGACACCCACACCACAGACATTACTTGATAATGATGATTATTCAGAGGAACCATAGTAACATAGTATATGATGACAGATAAAGACCAGCATGGTCCATCCAGTCTGCCCAGCAAGGAAGCAAGAGTAGCTGCGTCTGCCATTCTGTGCAGGTCCCCCCACCCCATGCCTTTGTTTAGGGATGTATTCACCACTCCATATAAGGCACACTTATTTGTTGAACTGTAAGAGATAGTTAAGTTTATTTTGATTTTATCCTGTTTCTATAAAGGGATCCACTGTGTCTGTCCCATGCCATTTTGAATTCTGTCACTGTATTTACCCCACCACTTATGAATATGGAAATTTAACAGAGTAAACTGGCAAACTAAAAAGTAATCGAGCCCCAGGCCCAGATGGTATAGATCCAAGTTCTGAAAGAACTCAAAAAATTAAATAGTAATCTGTAAATCTATCATTAAAAGTGGCTAAAATAGTCAAGGACTGGAGGAAAACAATAAAAAGCCAATTTTAAAAAATGGGTCCAGAGTGAAACTGCAGATCAGTGAGCCTGAACTCTGTATCAGGTAAAATGATAAAATCGATTTTGAAAAATCAAGTTACTGGCCATGTAGAGACATGCAGCTTAAAAAGGGCATAGCCAACATTGTAAAACCCATAACTTTAGATTTACACGCAGAAACGGTACACAGTGAGCTACATGGAAAGAGCATTAGAAATCACACCATTTTAGAGACAGGGCGTAGGAGCACAGCCATCTTTGTGCTGGAACACAGACTGCTACCAAATTTAGTATCCAGTGTCTATGGCACATTACAGCCCGTGAAAACAAACGAACTACATTAATTGTAATAATCTTTACACAATTTCAGAAACTCTATGTTGTTCTAAGGGGGCAACGCCCCCTCCCATTATAACCTGACAAAGAGCCCCGAGATTCTTTTTTCATGTTCCTCTTTTATCCTTGTTCCCAGCTGTGGTTTGTCTTGACTAGATTGTAAGCTCAGATAAGCAGGGACCGTCTTTCACATGTGTCTGTATAGTGCTGCATATGCTTTGTAGCACTATACAAAGTAGTACTTTTACCCCTTGAGCCCAGTCCAGTCCTCTTTTCCTTCCTCTCCTTAGCTCTCTTAAGCTTTTCCTTTGCCCCCCTAGTCTAGCCTCCCCCCCCCCTTCTTTTTCCTCTCTCTTTCTTAGGCAGGCTGTTTTTAACCTCTCTCCAACTTATCTCTTCCACAGCCTTCAGGACTGAGCCTGTCTTCTGCTTTCACCCTTCACCTCCAATCTAATTTCTCTTCTCCCAGCTCAATCTGCTTCCTTCCTGGATCAGACCAGTCTGTGCTCCTCCCCAGTACCGATAGATTTCTCCCACTACCCCACGGCTCAGGCTGGGAAAGGTCCCTGGCAGGTCAGTGAAGAGCGAAGCACCGGGGCAGAGGAAGACCTACATGGAGAGATACAGATCCCGCTTTAGGTTACTCGGACCTGTCATTCAGTTGTGTTAGTCTTGAGACATCTAAAGGGTAAGCCAGCACCTCAAGACTGTTGTTGAGGTCAAGCAGGCCCCCCCACTCCACCCAGCTGCTGCCCATTCTGTCTGGGGAGAGGCGGGCAGTGGCAGTAATTCTAAAAGTGGCAGGAAAAAAGCAGCCACTTTTGGAAATACTGACGCTGCCCACCTCCCTCTCCCCAGATGAAATCGGCAGCATGTTGGGGGGGGGGGGCTACTGCCCCCACCCGGGCCAGCTCTGAAGTTGAGTCAGGGCTAGGGAAATCGGCTGCCACATTCAAAATCCGGTGAAACCTCTCGGAAGGAATTTGGATTTAGCTCACAGCTTTTTCAGGAGTAGCTCAAGGCAAATTACATTCAGGTACAAAATTTTCCAATCCCTTGAGGGCTTGAAGTCTAAAGAGAGTTGTTTTAGAAGCCTCATTTGCGATTCTAGTACCCAGAAGATCAAGGGTTCAATTCCCATTGGCACTCCTCGTGACCTTGGGCAAGTCACTTTACCCTCCATTACCTCGGAAGAAAAGGCCTGGCAATCTACTTCCAGTGATACATTGCCAAGAAAACCCAGAGGTAGCTGGGTCGCTATGAGTTAACACTGACTTGATGGCATTAAAAAAAAACCACACACAAAATTTGCAATTCATACATGCCAATACAACCACTTACACGTTGAAATTGCACCCACGTGGAAAAGGGCCATTTCAGAAAAGGCTCATTTTACACATCAATTTCCACATCATCTCAAAATTTCAAGGGGGTGTGGCCCAAGTAGGACAAAAATCTACATGCGTATTTTCTTTATTTCGTAGAAGGAATACATGTATAGGACCAAAATTGCTCACATCCGGATTTATACCTGCTCTCTGACACAAAGAGGTATTTAAAAAGTGCTCTTTTTGACATCCCTTCACAGGAGGGATTATCCTCCCCCCAAAGTAAAATTAGGCCTTACCTGCTAATTTTCTTTCCTGGAGTCCCTCCACTCCAGTCGCATGGGTTATACTCATCCATCAGCAGATGGAGATCGAGAACACACAAGGTGAAACACTCCCTCTGTAATGGTTTATAGTTTATTTCATTTGCTTAACCACCCTTCGATAAAAACACAGCAAAACAATTTAAAATACATAATAGCCCAAAACCCCAATCCTCCGCCAGCACCTTAGGTGACAGCTCACCTATACCAACTCTCATTAGGTAACTTATAGATTTACTCTTTTTTTTTTTTTTAAACCTGAAATCCAACTCCCCACCCCTCTCCAGGATCACAGGCCCCAAATGGGAAGAACCGTGGAAAAAAGTAGAATCTCTAGCTACAAACTGAACTACCGGAAGCTGCCAACCGAACAAATAGCTGCTCCAGCAAACACTCTCTTCAAGAACAGATGCACAACAGAAACAAAAAACGCACAGCCAAGGCCCAGGTGGGTTCTGGACCGGACTGGAAGGACTTTATGAAAGAAAATTAGCAGGTAAGGCCTAATTTCACATTCCAATCGTCCCTCGAGTCCAGTCCAGACATCCGAGATGCAACAGAGCAGTACTACCACTGGTTGGGTACTGACACACTAGCCTGTAGCACCCATGCCCTGAAATTCACATCCTGCCTGGCCTGGACATCCAGACTATAATGTCATGCAAAAGAATCCAGAGAAGACCAAGTTGCTACCTTACAAATGTCCTGAGGTGCAACCAGACTAACTTCCGCCCACAAAGAAGCCTGAGCCCTGTAGAGTGAACTCCCAAACCAGTCGGAATCACTCGCCCTTTAAACAAATATGCAGACGCAATAGCTTCCTAGATCCAGCAGGAAATAGATGCCTTTGAAGCAACCTCACCCTTCCTGGGCCCACTTAAGAGCTGCCAAAGAGCCACTCCGAGCACCAAAACACCTCAGTAACCTTCAAGTAGCGTTTGAGTGACATACGCACATCCAGCAAATGAAGAATCCGAGACTCAGCTGATTCCAGAGGGCCTGCAAAGGCTGGTAATGCTACAACCTGGTTCAAATGGAAAGGCGAAAGGTGATACAACCTCTGGAAGAAAAGAAGGCACCAGATGAAGAATCAAATTTTCCACCAAAAAAACACCAATTAAGTCTCCGGCATGACAGAACCTGCAATTTGGAAATACGGTGAGTAGAACAGATTGCAGCCAGGAACACCACCTTAAACGTCATATCCTTTAGGGAAGTCCCTCTAGAGGCTCAAATGGAGAGAACCAAATTGAGATCCCATGAACCACAGGGCGACAAGGTGGGTGCAAATGCTCCAAAACCCCTAAGGAAGCAGACGACGTCAGCATGTGAAGATATAGTCTGACCTTGCACGTGACCCCGGAAACATGCCAAGGCCGCAACCTGCACCTTCAGAGAACTCGTGGCCAAACCCTTTTCAAGTCTTACCCGCAAGAAGGCCAAAATTTCTGGAAAAGATGGTTTACACCATCAAAAAGTAGAAAACTAGGGGACATGCAATGAAGCTACAGTGTAACCCATTTAAGACTAAATAAGAGAAAATATTTTTTCACTCAATACATACTCAAAACTCTGGAATTCGTTACCAGAGGATGTAGTAAAAGCTGTTAGTGTAGCTGGGTTTAAAAAAAGGTTTGGACAAGTTCCTGGAGGAAAAGTCCATAAACCATTATTAAAGTTATTGTTAAGTGCCGTCAAGTTGGTGTCGACTCATGGCGACCCTCTGGAAAATTGTCCTAAACGGTGTTAGGACTTCAGTCAGGCAGCTCATTGTTGACAGAGTGGCATCCATAGCTGCTGTTATTGTATCGATCCATCTCACTGCTGGCCTTCCTCTTTTGTGTTGACCTTTACCTTGCCAAGCATGATGTCTTTCTCTAATGATCCCACTCTCTTCGCATGATGTGTCCAAAATATGAAAGTCGAAGTCTTGTCATCTGAGCTTCTAAAGAAAACTTAGGTTTGATCTCCTCTAGTATTGACTGGATTGTTCTTCAGGCATCTGTGGTATACACAATATTCGTCACTAGCACATAATCCCAAACCATCAATTTTCTTCCTGTCTATCTTTTTCACTGTCCAACTTTTGCATCCATATGACATTATTGAAAATACCATGGCTTGAATGAGTTGAATCCTTGTATGGAGAGAGAGACATCTTTGCTCTTGAGAATCTTGTCTAGGTCCTTCATAGCCATTCTGCCAAGAGCAATGCATCGTCTGATTTCTTGACTGCCTGTTGATTCTTTATTGATAGTTGATCCAAGTAGGTTAAAGTTGTCCACTATTTCGATTTCTTCTCCATCAATGATGAATTTATTGATTTTACCAGTTGTCAATCTTCTTTACATTAAGGTGCAGGCCCATTTTAAGATTAAAGTTGCTTGAGAAGCAAATGTTTCAGATCGTCTTCACTTTCAGCCAGTAATGTGGTATCATCAGCATAGCAAAGGTTGTTGATGAGTCTCCCACCAGTCTTCATACCTCTATTGTCTCTGATGATTTGTTCTGCATATAAATTAAACAGGTAGGGGGGGAAGTATGCAGCCTTGTCGTACGCTTTTGCTGATTTTAAACCATTCTGTTTCTCCTTGTTCCATTCAAACTGTTGCTTCTTGATCAATGTAAAGGTTGTGCAGGTGATCTGGTATACCCATACTTTTTAATGTGGCCCAGAATGTCTCATGGTTTACAAAGTCAAAAGCCTTTCTGTAGTCAATAAAACACATATAGATATCCTTTTGGTATTCTTTACTCTTTTAAAGGATCCATCTCACATCCGCGATGATGTCTCTCATTCCTCGCTCTTTCCTAAACCCTGCTTGCACTTCAGGCAGTTCTCGTTCCAGGTATGGTTGTAGTCTCTGCTGAATAATCTTTAATAGAATCTTGCTGGCATGTGGGATCAGAGCGATTGTGCGATAATTTCCACAGTCGGTTGGATCACCTTTCTTTAGTAATGGTATAAAGACAGATCTTTTCCAGTCAGTTGGCCATGATGTTGTCTTCCAAAATTCCTGGCAGAGCTTTGCAAGTATGGTAACAGCTGCATCAGATTGCTGTGATACTTCAATGGGAATGCCATCAATGTCTCGTGCTTGGTTCTTTGATAAGGTTTTCAATGCTGCTTCGACTTCTTCACTCATCACCAATAGTTCCTGATCATAAAGGTACAGGTTGAAATGGCTGTTGGTCCACTTCATCTTTATAATATAATAAATAGCTGTATATTCTTTCCACCTTTTCTTGATCTTCTCAGCATCATTCAACATGGATCCTTGAGCATCTTGTAACATTCTAATTCAAGGCTGGAATTTTTTCTTTAACTCTCATAGCTTTAGGAAAGCCGATCTTGTTCTTCCTCTAATAGTTTCTGCTTCTATTTCCTTGCATGCATCATTATATTACTTCTTGTTTTGTCTTGCTGCACGTTGGAAATCTCTGTTGAGTTCTACAATTGCCTTTTTTTCCCCTCTGACTTTAGTTTCTCTGAGTTTCTGGGCAACTTTCAGAGTTTCTTTGGTCATCCATTTTGGCCGTTTTTGTTTTCTCCTTTTGTAAAGATTTTTCACTTTCTTCCAACACAACCTTCTTGATGTCATCCCATAACTTTTCTGGAGCTCGGTCACTTGTATCTAAAGCAGCAAATCAATTTTGCAGGCAGTCTTTAAATTCAGGTAATATATTCTCAAGGTCACATTTTGCTACATTCATGAGTGGCTTGCTCTTTTTCAACTTTAGCTTGAGTTTGCATACTAGTAGTTGGTGATCTGTACCACAATCAGCTCCAGGTTTTGTCTTTGTTGATGTTATAGAGCTTTTCCATCATCGACTTCCACAAATGTAGTCAATTTGATTTTTGTACAATCCATTGGGTGAAGTCCATGTTTACAGTTGCTGCTTGTGTTGCTGGAAGAAGATGTTTGAGATGAATAGAACATTGGTCTTGCAGAATTCTATCAGTTTTTCTCCAGCTTCATTTCTGTTGCCAAGTCCATATTTTCCAGCCACTTTGCCTTCTTCTTTGTTGCCAACTTTTGTGTTCCAGTCACCCATGACTATCAGGATATCCTGTTTGCATGTTCTATGAACAAGTACAAGCCAAAATTGACAGAACTCATCAACTTCATTCTTTTCTGCAGCTGTTGGGGCATATATTTTAATTATAGTTATGTTGATGGGCATTCCTCGTAGACAAATACACTGACTGTATTGTATGTCATTACAGTTCTTGCAAGTTTCTTCTTAATTATAAATGCAACACCATGTCTTCTTTGTCTTTCATTTCCAGCATAGTAGACTATGTGATCATCAGATGCAAAGTGCCCAATGCCAGTCCATTTCAGTTCGCTGACACCCAATAGACCGAGTTGTACATGCTCCATTTTATTCTTGACCACCTCTAACTTCCCTTGGTTCATGGTTCACACGTTCCATGTTCAATATGTAAGACATCTTTGCAGCCTCTGACTCTTTCATGCGCAGCTACATCAGCAGTTCGACGTCCCGAGGGCTTTAATCCAACCACATCATAAATGCTGGCTTTACTCTGAAAAGTCTTCAGTTCATCCCCAGTAGACAATTGAATGCCTTCTGACCTGGGGGGGGTCTCATCTTCCAGCACTATAGTGCAATTTGTTTTGTAGTGACTATCCATTGGGTTTTCATGGCAAGATACACGAAGTGGATTGCCAGGCCTTTCTTTTGCACAGTTTAATTTAGTGCTGTTGCCTTTGTCAAAGAAATGTGATCCTCTGCCGCAAACACTGTCCCATTCTGCTGATGCCCAGATGGATGGTTTGTCTTGGTCTGGCACCTCAGCTGAGACCTGCCATCAGCTTCCACTTCAGGTGACCTCGTCTTCGCCCATACTTGGTCATCCTTTCGCCCTGTCCTCTCAGCAGAGGTTTTAATGTCATTATCCAAATCTAGGAGAACCACTTGTATTCTGGACCCCATTCCTTCCCGTTGGCTCTCTGAGCCTTCTTTGCAATTGGTACCGTTCATTACCACCATTATCAACGCCAGCTTCTCCTCTGGCCATTTTCCGGTGTCTTGGAAATCTGCGGTCCTTCACCCTCTATTGAAACAATCTTCCCTAGATCCCTCCGTTCTTTCACATTGGCGCCCGGTGTCAAACCTTCCCTTTCTTGCTAAACTCCTGGAACGCTGTGCTTTTGATCAATTGAACTCACATGTTGAATCCACAAACTCACTTCACCCACGACAAGCTGGTTTCCGCCGGGGTCATAGCACCGAAACTGTCCTTCTTGCACTACTGAATGAATTGCATGTCACTCATGACCGTGGTGAGGTTACCCTCCTTGTGTCGCTTGATTTGTCTGCAGCCTTCGACCTGATTGACCACCGTACCCCCTTCTGTCCCGGTTATCAGACATTGGCCTCCGCAGTGCTGTGTGGCATTGGTTTCGTTCCTTTCTTTCAACCCGTTCTTTTTCTGTACATGTTAATGGGCAGTCCTCCTCTATCCTTCCTCTCACCTGTGGTGTTCCACAGGGTTCTGTTCTCTCCCCCTTGCTGTTTAATATTTTCCTCTCTCCACTACCCCTAATTATTCAGCAATATCCCGTTTCATCATACATCTATGCGGATGACATCATTCTTCTTTTCCATACCTCACCATTGTCTCCGGATATCTCCCAGCTCAATCTCTGCCTTGCCCACATTGCTTCCTGGCTGTCAGAGAATTTTCTCCATCTCAACCCCTCAAAGTCCTCAGCAATGTGGGTATCTTTGAGTGGTAAATGCCCGACTCTTGCTCCCTCCATCGGAACAACTAGTATCCCCCTCCATCTTCTTTCCGTTATTTGGGTGTTCTTCTAGATCCTTCTCTTTCCTTTCACGAACATCTCTCTTTGATCTCCCGCCGCTCCTTTGCTGCCCTATGATAAATTAGGGCCGTTCGCACTGTACTGCCATCCAGTTCCTTGGTCACCCTCGTGCTTGCTCTAGTCATCAGCAGACTAGACTACTGTAATGTTTTTCTGGCCAATCTCCCAAATTATCAACTCCAAAGATTGCAACGCATCCAAAACACAGCAGCACGTCTAGTCACATTTTCCAGTCGACTTGATCATATCACCCCCATCCTCCTCCGGTTACACTGGTTGCCCCTTCGTTATCGCTTCCATTATAAATTTTTGATTTTGATTCATCGGGCCATCCACACTTGCAACCCTCTTTACTTAGCAGACTGTATTTCTTTACATTCTCCCCATCGGCAACTTCGCTCAATCCATGCTAACCGTTTATCCCTACCCTCACCTTCACAAGCCCATTTGGAACAGACCCGTCATTCAGCGTTTTTCTTCCTCGGACCTTTATTATGGAATATGTTACCAGCTCCCCTCCGGTTAGAACCATCATATCCTCAGTTTAAATCATTACTTAAGACTCATCTGTTTCAGAAAGCATTTGACCTTCCCCCTGAGGCCCCTCCCTGATTGTTCTATCTTGGTCTCTGTCCTGTCATAAGCCGCTATTTGCCTTCCCCTTGTCTTTATAGTCTGTGTTGCCCGGTTGGGCTGTATTTGTATTATGATTTGATAGTAGTTGAGATGTCTCTATGCTATCCTGTTTCCTCCTTTCCTGTTTATTACTGGCGTTCCTTTTCTTGGTTTGCAGTGTTTAGCCTGTCTTTTTTATTGTACACCGCTTAATGTTCCCACAATAGCGGTTTATCAAATGTTGAATAAAGATAAAGACCTGTCGATCTTGGAAGACCCTGGGCTTCAATAAAGATCTCTTTCCGTGGTTGGTCTCTTGTCCTGCCATCTTGGGAGACCCTGTCAGTACTTAAGCTACTGATAGCTTAGCCCTCAGCATCACTGATGCACACGAGACTTCACAGCATGACAAGCTGCAAACCAAGAGGACCCGGGAAATTCACTGCTTGCCACAATACAAGCATTGTAGAACCTGCTAGGTACTTATGACCTGGATGGGCCTCTGTTAGAAATAGGATACTGGGCATGATGCACCTTGGTCTGACCCTATATGATATATCTTATGTACTTACCAAAGGCCGCACTCTCCGCTCTCCACATCAAGTCTCAAATATGCGCCAGACACACAAATAGGCTAGTGACGTGGGCCGCCAGTGGGCTCACAGCAAAGTATCAACCACCAGCACAGAATAGCCCTTATGCCTCAACCTTGTCCGTTTAAGAGCCAAGCCAGAAGCGAGAATTGACCCACAGGTCCCTGCGTCAAGGGCTTGTCTTTCCATGGAAGAGGAAGGGGAATCTGCCACCAACAACCTCACTAGATCTGTGTACCAGGGATGCCTTGGCCAGACCGAGGCCACCACCATCACATGCCCCGGGTAAGACTCAACCTGCTGAAGCACCTTGCCGATGAGTGTCCTCAGGGGAAACACATATAAGAGCCTGTCTCTTTGCCAAGGCTGAACCAGGGCATCGAACCTTTCCACCATGTACTCTCTGCATTGGCTGAAAAACCAAGTTGCCTTGGTGTTTGCCAGAGTCACCATCAAGTCCATTACAGGAATGCCCCAAAGCTCCATAATCAACTGAAATGCAGATCTTGACAGTGACCATTCCCCTGGATCCAGCAAATGTACAGTAGAGACTCAGATAATCCATTTGCACATTCTCCTTCCCGGCTACATGAGCTGCTGACAATGCCAAAAGATGAATCTCTCCCCATTAGAGCAATGTGTAAATAGTTGTATTGGTACATGTGAGCTCTGTGTGCTGCCCTGGCGATTTATGTAAGCCACTGTCATCGCACTGTCGAACAGAACTTGTACCTCCTGCTGGCGAACCAAAGGAAGAAAAGCCTCCAGGGCTAGATGCACCGCCTGCATCCCCAAACAACTGATGGACCACCGGCTCTTCTCCGGTAACCACCTGTAAAAGCAATGACCCCCCCCCCCACACACACACATCCAAAAAAACTGGCATCCTTGGTCACTATTACCCAATCCGGTGTCTCTAGAGGCATACCCACTGTGAGATGCACCAAATCCAGCCATCAATATAGACTCACTCTGGTCTCGTCCCAAAGGGCATGCTACATTTCCACTGACTGCGACTGTGGGGACCACTGCAATAGAAGCGCCACCTGAAAGGGCCTAATATGCAACCGAGCCCAAGGCACCAGCTCCAATGCCGCCGCCGCCATGGAACCTAGCACTTGCAGATAATCACACACTATCGAGCGAGGAACTTTCCTCAGTGCCCACACCTAGGACTGCAACTTGGCTATTCTGCCCTTCGGCTGATAGACCAAACCCCGCCAAGTGTTGAAGTGGGTTCCCAAATACTCCAGGTACTGGGACAGAGTCAGAGTGCACTTTGTAAAGCTGATGACCCAACTTAAGTCCTGAAGCTAAGAAATTACATGGGCCATCACCTCATGACTCCCCTGAAAGGACTTCATTCGAATCAACCAATCGTCCAAATTCAGGTGGACCAGGATACCCTGCTTCTGCAGCGCCACTGCCACATTATCTTTGTGAACACCCGAGAGGACTGTGGGCAGTCAAAAGGGCAGAGCATGGAACTGAAAATGCCCCTGCAGAACCACAAACCGCAGGAACCGTCGGTGCTCAGGGCAGATAGGGGTACTGTATGCAAATAAGCCTCAGTCAGATCTATTGAAGTTAGGAATACTCCCTGTCGTACTGCCACTATCACAGACCTTAGAATCTCCATATGAAACAGAGGAACCCTGAGGACCCCATTTACCCCTTTCAAATCCAAAATGGGATGCCAAGAGCCCTCTTTCTTTGGGATCATAAAATATATAGAGTAATGACCTGTGCCCCATTCGTTCTAGAGAACTGGAAACACGGATGAGAGTGATCAGTACTGCCTGCACCTTGTCTGAGACACAGCAGGAAAAACCATGAACATGTCTGATAGAGGCCTGGCAAATTCAAATACATAGCCTTCCCAGATCACCTCCAAGACTCAAGCATCCATAGAGATTTGCTCCCAAGCGGAGACAAACAGCTAGAGATGTCCTTCTACAGGCTGCACCTCTGCCTGGACCCCCAAACCTTCATTGGGAAGGCTTGGCTATACTGGCACTGACAGCCCCCACAAAAGGATCTCCTGGACAGAAATTGGGATCTTTGCAGGTTCGCTCCTCAAGCTGGAAGAATCTTTCTCGAAGTTTGACGGTGACCTTAAGTGGAGGCCCTCCAGCCAGCCCCTTTGGGCTTATCCTCTGGAAGCCGAGGCACCCTAGTGTCCCCCAGGTCTTTCGCCAACTTCTCCAGATCCTCTCCAAACAACCAGCACCCGACAGAGGAAAGCTTACTTAGATGCATCTTGGAGGCCATGTCTGCTGAGCTGTTACACAACCACAAGAATCGCCAAGAGCCACCACCGTACCCATTGACTCAGCCAAGGTCCGAGGCAGATCATAAAACAGGTTGACCAAAAAGGCTGTCCCAGAATCCAGCCAAGCTGCCTCCCCCAGAGACACATTTGGAACCCTCTGGGAGCACTTCAAACAGGTCTGAGCTACATAAAACCCACAGATAGCTGCCTGCAGGGCCAGAGCAAATGTCTGCTTGAGCAAGGCTTCCATACAACGGTCCTGCAGATCCTTCAGGACCACATCCTCTTCACCGGAATGGTAGTCTTTCTGGTGAGCGCTGCCAGCAAAGCGTCCACCAGAAGATGATGGAACTGCTCTTGCTCCTCTGGTGGAACAGGATAAAGCTTGACCATTCTTCGACCGACATGCAATCCCGCATCCAGAACCTTCCACTTGGCAATCAATCATCTCCTTCAACGCTGTGGACAGGAAACGACCAAGCCACCATACGAAGGCCTTCTAGCAGTAGATCTTCCTCTGGGCTCCAAAGGCTTTGGCCTTGGAGCCTCTGCAATCTGCAAGGCTGCCAAAGTCTGTACTATGAGGGCAAGGAGCTTATCCCTATGGAAAATCTGCACTGTAATCAAATCCTCACCAGCAGGTAGCTTCCCCTTCTCCAGCTCTTCCTGGAATTGGTCTTCCAAGAGGTCCAATGGACTCTCCAATAGCTCTGAGCACCGCAAAGACCCCAAGGAATCCCAATCATCATCCTCCAGTGACCTCTCCCATCATGGACGCTTCGGCCAGGTTGAGAAAAAGCCTGCCCTCCCACCGGGGGGGTAAAGCCGGGGGGGTAAAGCCAGCAAGGAGGACCCTGTTTCAAACAAAAGGCCTGATGCAATAATAGCACAAATTCTGGAGAAAAGGGGAATCCCCCCCCCAAGATCCCAACTGGATCTGTGGACATGGGTTGCAAAACTGGAGGCTCAGAACGCTCAAGAGGAAGAGCAGGCTGTCCCCAAAATGGTGGTTGTTCCCATAGGTCCACCAGCATTGCCAGTCATGTAATCGTGCTCCCCCAGGTCCTCACAATCTGCCTCTGATGCTCCCGGGACACTAAGGCTCTGATCTGCAGCAGCCACGCTCTCTCTCAGACAGCCGCAGCACAGCCTGGACTCAGAGCTGAGCTTGGCGGCTGCAGCAGGCCACACAGTGGGCACATGCAGCTTCTACCATGTGTGCTGCGGTCTGGGGCTCCACTTACCGCACAAACACCTCACTGGCGCCGGTACAGCTGCTGCTGCTCCCCTTTTCACTGCTTGGGTCCTGTAGGATTTTAATTTTAAACAACTTTATGGGCAGACACAGAGCTCAACCCCTGGCCCCCTCCCAAGAGTTGGGGAGAAGGAAAGAGGGAGCTGCCACCAACCTACTTGCCCTAAGGCACAAATGAGGGGCACCTGGGGGAGAGACCCAGATCCACCAGGTTCTGCACCCCAACTGCAGCCTAGCACTCCACCGCAGTTCCAAGTCCTCAGCACGGGCTATGCTCCTCCACCTACTGCAGACTGAGAAATATTGACTTAGCATATGGGCTGTGGTGAAGAGCACCCTCCTGAGGCAATGGAGACAGAGGAAAATCCTGAAGGGCAACAGGATTTACGCCAGATTGACAATACTGGAAGGAAAGAAAAACTCCTTTCTGCTGAGCTAAGAATGGATACCAGCCCAGGGGAGGAGTTGAGTAGTCCTGATTGGGCACGCCCAGTGGTTGGAAGGGGCGTGCCTGGAAGAGAACCTCGTTTTAAACCTGAGAATGACCCTGCTAAGGAAAGCAAAGGGAGCAGAGAGTGCAGGAGGAGCAAAGAGAGCAGCAAAGGACTGACCCGAAGTAGGCAGAGCAGTGCACAGAGCTGCACAAGGAACTCTGAGCAGAGGACCTCAGAGCAAAGGACCTATGAGAGAACGAGCTGTGGAAAGACCTTTGGTACGTCAGCTGAGAGTGAATCAGAGAGTGAATGGAAGACCAGGAAGCAGTGTGGCAGTACGTTTGACCCTGGTAATAAAAGAAGACCTGCAAGGATCTTTTCAAGGGCTGTGAATGAAAGTCCTGAGGAAAGTGGACGTAGCCCTGGATTAGACTCCTAGAAGAAGGCAGAGCCCTGGAAGAGGAAGCCTCCACGGCAGGCAAGTGAGAAAGAAAACTCATTCTTTGGAATACAGTTGGGACCAGAGAGACACAGGAACCCTCACAGCTGGAAAACGTCTGAGCCACCTAGGACGAGAGGGGCTTGGCAAAAGGTAAGCAGTTTTCCTAAGAGTTACAAGAGTGAAGGTAAACTCAATTCTCCTATGTTTGAAGCCTTACTAAGAGAGCCTAAATGTTACCCTGACTTATTTAGCCTGAGAGGGGAGAAGGGAAACATTACTGACCAAGAGAGAAGCTTAATAGCTGCTGACAATTGCTTATCTAGCAACCAACAGGCTGAACTGCTTCTCCAAAGCTTTAAAGAGTTTCTAGATCTAAAAGCAGGCAGACAACCAGTACTGAATGAAGATACTAATTCTATACAGTCTGAAGAATTAATGTAAACCGATTCTGACTTACCTGACTGTAATAGTATGGATTGTTCATTGTGTTGTATGGAAATACCAGAGTAAAGAAGCTTGCTGTGCCGTGTATGAGTAAAATACAACGGAGCTGTTTCTACTGCCATGCTTTGGAAACCTTAATTACTTGCACCTGAATTAAGCTCCCACTGTGAACGTAACAGTGCATGTAAAGAGGCTGCATTAAATGGGAATCACCTCTTGGGGCAGAGCTGAGTCAAACTCCCTAGAAGTAAAGCTGAAGTTAAAGCTGAATTCTACTTTAGTTGACTTTATTCCTAAGTTTATTCTGTTCATGTTAAAGCACCAGTTTTTTGTTCATGTGTATGAATTTATGATGCGCTGGAAGAATCTCCCCAACAACAATAAAATACTTGCAAACAAGCCTTACCGTCTCTGGCGCACAACTACACTTATTTCGGAGTGAAAGGAGCACAAGAACTACATTACCCAGCATTACCAGGGAACAGTTTTTAACTCCATTCCTCACAAGGCAATAGGCCGCTCCTGTCTTTTAGCCCTAAGGTGGGGCAGGGGCGTCGCAAGTGGTGTAGTTGGCAGGATTCCACGCATGCGCAAGGTGCCACGCAGAAAAAGCTACAGGAAAGCAACTGCCCAGAAAGACCCCGCTGCAGACCATCCTGAAGGGAAGGAGTCACAGCGTCGGAGGACTACTGGCTGCAACGTGACTGAGAAAGCTTGAAGCAACACCTGAGCCAGGTAATAAGTATCCACCTAGGGAAAGGTCAGGATACAGGGCTAAGGGGTGATTGCTAGGCCAGTTGAGGAAAAAAAAAAAAAAAAAGAGAAAAAGTGGGTTTTTTTTAGATACACCGCACTTGGTTTTTTTTTCTTTGTTTGTGTCTTCACAGACGTTTCGAAGATGTCTCTGGATCCAGCTGAAGTGTTCAAGTGGATGGCCACGCAACTGGAGAGACAGAGGGACTTAACCTTGGAGTCCCAGGCAAAAAAATGCTGCCACCCTTCAAGCTCAGCAGCAACCCTTATTGGACATGCTACAAGCTTGGGTAGCTGAGCAGAAGAAACCACCGGAGATACCAACCGCTCCCCCAGGTTTTTCCGCTGCAGCTACGCTTAGTTTAAACGCAGGAACAATGGTCAATTTTGGGCAATTGAAGGACACTGATGATATAGATGACTACATTGAATGCTTTGAGAGAGTGGCACAGTTAAGTGCATGGCCAAAAGAATGTTGGGCCATTAGGTTTGCGGCTTCCCTTATGGGCGAAGCTATGGCCGCGTATAGAAGTATGCCACCTGATCTCGCTGGAAATTATGAGGAGGTGAAAAGAGCGGTCAGGGAAAGGCTGGGCCTTACACTGCTAGCTTATCATACTCTCCTGCGAGCAGTAAAGTTAAAACAGAATGAAACCCCGAAAGCCTTATGTTATAGAATACATATGTTGTTAAACAAATGGCTTAATCCAGGGGGTAGATCCAAAGAATCTATAATAGACAGTCTTGTTGTAGAGCAATATATGAATGCTGTACCTGCCGAAATAAGAACCTTCCTGATTCTGCAGAGCTGCAAGACCCCACAAGAGGCTGTTGATCTCACAGAGCGCTTCTTGGAAGCCAAATTAATGGCTCACGAAGGCAGTAGCGCTTCAAAGGGGGCAGCGATACCCGAATCAGAAAGGAGGTGGGGGTTTAAAAACGAAACAGGAAAAATGTGTATGCCAACCATGAAGGCTATGATTCCGCCTAGAAAATGTTTCAAATGTGGGCGAGAAGGGCATGTACAGAAGAATTGTTTTAAAACTGCCTTAGTAGCAGTAAATGCACAGAAGGCCAGAGAAGGATTTCTCATTGAGGTAGAGGTGCAGGGAATTGCCACCACCGCGTTACTTGATTCTGACGCGGAGCAGACAATGCTCTCCAAGGCGCTGTGGCAGCAAGTCCAAGCATCGGGGGTAGCAATTCAGCCTGTCCACAATGTAAAAATCCGCTGTGTTCACGGAGGCACTTTGTTATACCCCGTGTACAACCTCCAGGTGAAAGCGCTAGGAGTTGTTAGGAAAGTTCCCATTGCAGTAGTGCCCAAGCTTCCGAACCCTATGGTTTTAGGAAGGGATTGGCCCCATTTTTATAAGGAAATGAGACAAGGCCTAACCCCTAAGGGAGCCATGGTAGCTACAAGAGCCCAGGCTAAGGACTCAGAAAATAGAGAAGATCCTACTGATGAAGCCTTTGGAAGTCTTCCTTCGCATGAGGATCTGATAGCCGCACCAGGAGGAAAAGTTAAGAAAACGAAAGTGCAGAAGCGTAATGAGAGACAGGATCGCTCTCAGCATAGGGCAGAAACTCAGGCTGGCCGAGAATTGACCTGGGTGCCAGAAGAACTAGTTGGGAAATTTCCAACATTCCAACGAGCAACTAGCTGACCCTACTTTAAGTCAGGCGTTTAAATGGGCCCAGAGTGATAGGGATACCTTACCCAGATTTTTTCTGGATACCGGAATACTGTACAGAGAGAGCAAGGATCCCTATACTGGCGACACACGCAAACAGGTGGTGGTGCCCGTAACTTTCAAAAACTTAGTTTTGAGGCTGGCCCACGACCATCCGGTCGGAGGACACAAGGGCATCCGAAGCACGTTGGATCAGATCCTGGCGAGGTTCTATTGGCCGGGTGTTTTTAAAGAAACAGCGAGGTTTTGCGAAGCCTGTCCAACATGCCAGCGGGTCTCTGCCAATCATCCGAAAGAAGTCCCGATGATATCATCCCCGGTTATTACAGAACCCATCCATAGAATGGCTATGGACATTGTTGGTCCTTTAATCAAGACACCTAGGGGGTTTCAGTATATTTTAGTGGTCATTGACCAAGCAACACGGTTTCCTTGGGCCATGCCACTACGTAGTTTATCAGCTAAGGCCGTGGCGGCTGAACTTATAAAACTGTTTTGCGAGGTTGGCTTCCCTCACGAAGTTCTTACAGATAGGGGAAGCAACTTCTTATCTAAGTACTTAGCCCAAGTTTGGGAAGCGTTTGACATCCGCCATATTAAGACCTCAGCCTATCATCCACAAACCAATGGGCTAGTGGAAAGACAAAATCAGACTATTAAAAAAGAATGTTGCGCCGCAGTCTGGAAGGAGATATGGCCAATTGGGATACTATGCTCCCGTTTATCCTCTATGCTTGTAGGGAGAGGAAGCAGTCATCCCTAGGGACAGCGCCATATGAGCTAATGTACGGTCGATCACCCCGTGGGGTATTGGATATCCTAAAAGAACAGTGGGTAGAGCCCGACGTACATGAGGTAGGAGTACCTGAGTTCCTAAAGGATCTAAAAGGTCGCTTACGCCGCACCACACAAGTGGCAGAGGTCAATCTAAGGAGCAATCAGCGAAGGCAGAAGACTTATTATGACCAAGGCACACGGCCGCGCCAGTTAGCCATCGGAGACAAAGTTATAGTGATGGTGGCAGGCCCAGACCCAAAATTTGAGAGCCAATGGAAAGGCCCATGTAAAGTAGTCCGGCCGGTGGGTCCAGTATCTTATCTTGTGGAGAATAAGAGAGGACGCCAACAAGTATACCACATCAACCTCTTGAAGCCTTGGCATGATAGGACAGCCCTAGCTCAGGTAGCCACCGTTGTTCACGACATAAAAGTTGTAGAAAAAACACAGACCAGCTCCAAATCCCTAAGTAGAATCACGTGCTGTGCCTCTGGTCAGAAGCCAGCCCGTGATATCTTAAGGGGGGGGGGATCTGTGGTGAAGAGCGCACTCCTGAGGCAATGGAGACCGAGGAAAATCCTGAAGGGCAACAGGATTTACGCTCGATTGACAATACTGGAAGGAAAGAAAAACTCCTTTCTGCTGAGCTAAGAATGGATACCAGCCCAGGGGAGGAGTTGAGTAGTCCTGATTGGGCACACCCAGTGGTTGGAAGGGGCGTGCCTGGAAGAGAACCTCGTTTTAAACCTGAGAATGACCCTGCTAAGGAGAGCAAAGGGAGCAGAGAGTGCAGGAGGAGCAAAGAGAGCAGCAAAGGACTGACCCGAAGTAGGCAGAGCAGTGCACAGAGCTGCACAAGGAACTCTGAGCAGAGGACCTGTGAGAGGACGAGCTGTGGAAAGACGTTTGGTACGTCAGCTGAGAGTGAGTCAGAGAGTGAATGGAAGACCAGGAAGCAATGTGGCAGTACGTCTGACCCTGGTAATAAAAGAAGACCTGCAAGGATCTTTTCAAGGGCTGTGAATGAAAGTCCTGAGGAAAGTGGACGTAGCCCTGGATTAGACTCCTGGAAGAAGGCAGATCCCTGGAAGAGGAAGCCTCCACGGCAGGCAAGAGAGAAAGAGAACTCATTCTTGGGATTACAGTTTGGACCAGAGAGGCACAGGAACCCTCACAGCTGGAAGACGTCTGAGCCACCTAGGACGAGAGGGGCTTGGCAAAAGGTAAGCAGTTTTCCTAAGAGTTACAAGAGTGAAGGTAAACTCAAGTCTCCTATGTTTGAAGCCTTACTAAGAGAGCCTAAATATTACCTTGACTTATTTAGCCTGAGAGGGGAGAAGGGAAACATTACTGACCAAGAGAGAAGCTTAATAGCTGCTGACAATTGCTTATCTAGCAACCAACAGGCTGAACTGCTTCTCCAAAGCTTTAAAGAGTTTCTAGATCTAAAAGCAGGCAGACAACCAGTACTGAATGAAGATACTAATTCTATACAGTCTGAAGAATTAATGTAAACCGATTCTGACTTACCTGACTGTAATAGTATGGATTGTTCATTGTGTTGTATGGAAATACCAGAGTAAAGAAGCTTGCTGTGCCGTGTATGAGTAAAATACAACAGAGCTGTTTCTACTGCCATGCTTTGGAAACCTTAATTACTTGCACCTGAATTAAGCTCCCACTGTGAACGTAACAGTGCATGTAAAGAGGCTGCATTAAATGGGAATCACCTCTTGGGGCAGAGCTGAGTCAAACTCCCTAGAAGTAAAGCTGAAGTTAAAGCTGAATTCTACTTTAGTTGACTTTATTCCTAAGTTTATTCTGTTCATGTTAAAGCACCAGTTTTTTGTTCATGTGTATGAATTTGTGATGCGCTGGAAGAATCTCCCCAACAACAATAAAATACTTGCAAACAAGCCTTACCGTCTCTGGCGCACAACTACACTTATTTCAGAGTGAAAGGAGCACAAGAACTACATTACCCAGCATTACCAGGGAACAGTTTTTAACTCCATTCCTCACGAGGCAATAGGCCGCTCCTGTCTTTTAGCCCTAAGGCGGGGCAGGGGCGTCGCAGGGCACAGGCTATTTAAGAGGAAGTGTTTCAACTCAGTGTGTTCTCAGTCTCCATCTGCTGGTGGATGAACATAATCCACGCATCTGGACTGGACTGATAGGACGATTAGGAATGTTTATTTCCATCTGCAAAATGCAATGAGTTATAGTCAGAGTCCTCTATAGGTAAATCAAAGCATTTGCACATCTAGGTTCGCAAAATGGCTCAGATACATGTATGCTGTAAAATGCTGGCACTTAAACATGCAAGTTGCCAGGTTTCCTCTGTCGGTTTTTGCCACGCATTTGTGAAATGGCCCCTTCCACTGCACATGGGCATAAATCCCTGTGCATTCCTGCATTTTCTTCTGTGTATTTTAGAAACGGTTCTACCTTTAGTAGAGCCATTTCTACAATACCACCAGTAGAGTACATCCCGGCTGCGATCCGATCGTGTGTGTACATGAAGAGATTGGACACATCCCCCTCTGGTACATTGACATAGGCAGGAAGATGAACCAGATGACTTCCTGAAGCCCCTTCCCAGGCTCATCTTTCTACAAATTCAAGATAATACTCTGAACCTTTGCCCACGTCCATCTTTCTATACTCCAGTCGACTTCCTGGAGGTCCCTTCCAGTCCCACTGTTCTGTGATTCCAGGATTCCGATCCCAGTGTCCCTCTGTACAGTGCCATTATATAGTGTAATAGTTGTGTCTTTCTGTGTATGGGCATTATGACATCATCAAATCATGGCTAGCCATGAGATGGGAAACTCTCCAGGCCTGTTACCATGCCCTCTGCACTTGTCCATTCATGCCACCATTTTCATGGCTGTGAAAGCTCTCTTTATCCGTGAGCCGCTGTGATGATATCAGTCTGCATGGGTTCTCTCATGCAGAACAAGGAAAGATTTCTGAGTGAAGCTCCTCTCACATGCAGGACACTTGTAGGGGCCTGTGTGAGTTCTTTGATGACGGATAAGATCAGAGTTCTGGCTGAACCTTTTGTTACATTCAGGACACGGATGTGGCCTCTCTCCTGTATGTGTCCTCCGGTGGTGGTTCAGGTTGGAGCTGTGGCTGAAGCTCTTGCCGCACTCTCGACACTTGTATGGCCTCTCCCCTGTGTGTGTCCGCCGGTGGTCCTTCAGCTGCGTGCTGCGGCTGAAGCCCTTACCACACTCAGTACACTTGTACGGTCTCTCCCCAGTGTGGGTCCTCCAATGGTCCTTTAGCTGGGTGCTGCGACTGAAGCCCTTCCCACACTCCGTGCACATGTACGGCTTGTCTCCCTTGTGAGGTTTCTGCTGCGATGGCAGAAAACCACCCTTCGAATTATCTTCATTTGAATTCTGTCCGCAGTCTCTCCCTCCCATATTGGATCTTGGCTGGTCAAGGATGCCTGTTAGTGCATCGAAGTTCCCGTCACTGCCAAAGGACTGGTCCTCTCTATATGCTGAAGGGATTTCTGGCATCCATTGGGTGTCTGGTCCCCCCAGGCCAGAGCATTCCGAGACATCTTTTTCCTTTTCCAATAAGCTTTCTTGTGCTTTCACACTACCAACACTCTTCTCCCGAAGCTGATCCCGCTCTCTCTCGTTTCCCTTCTGGCTTCCCAGTTCTGTGGAAATAAAAAGAGACCAGCTTAAACAGAATTATTTAGGAAAAACAAACCCACAGAACATGTTGGCAGATCATCACCGAGCCCGCCCAGTCCCCTCCAGTCAGTTCCATTTAAAAGCCAATAAAAACAAACAAGCATAAAGAAAAAGATTAAAAATATGTTCTAGTTAGGGCCGGGAGCAGCAGGCAAAAGGTTCTAGCCCAGCGACTTTGGTCCCAAGTTCCTGGATTCTTCCAGCTTCCATATCATTGCTGTGTCTGGCTTCACACCTCAAGATCCCCTGTGTCCAAGAGAGTGATGAATGCATTGAACAGCGTTCGGGGAGAGGGAGGGGGGGAGGCAGAGGAAGCACAGTTAGTACTGGTGCTCAAGATAGCCTGGGGCGGACACAGGGGATCTTGAGGAGTGAGCCAGACACTGAAAGCCTTATAGCACCTCTATCAGATGAGTTTTCTCTCATTTCATAGAGCTTTTAGTGTATGATTTTATTAACCCTTCTCTAGGTCGTCTCCACTCTGTCTATTTCTTCCAGAACTGGATAAAGTACCATGGGCAAGAAACGTTTTTCAGGTGTAGAGTGAGCATTAACCCCAGAAGCTGTGCAATTAGTTAGTTAATGCAGTCAGTGGCATCATGCACCAACCAGCTATCTGCACATAGGGTAACAAAATGGCTTTCACACTAACATCAAATGAGAGGTTGCCTAAGCCAAATAGCTGGAAGTGATCAAATAAGAGTTCCGGACTGGAGAAAGCCCTTCCTTCTAAATAGATTGCATTATGGTTCTTTAAGATATACATACATACAGCCATCTCCAGGGCAGAAACGTATGGCTGACTTTTGGTGCTTGGTCTGCATGATGGTTTAAAGAAAGTGAATGGCCAGAAGGAATTTAAGAATTGTGCTGTACCCTATTTGACTTTTTCTGTTGTGTAACGTACACATTACTTTAGGCAGCTGTCCAGAGGCAATAAAGAAATTGACTGATTAAGAGTCAGGACTGACACACTGAGATAAAGTGATTTGTACCTTGGTCAGAGAAACAGAGAGCGACAAGAGCTGGGGATCTGAACTCAGGTAAAGGGAAAGCGTAGTTACTCACCTGTAGCAGGTGATCCCCGGGAACAGCAGGAATTTAGTCTTCACATATGGGTGACGTCGGCACCAACGGAGCCTGCACGGGAACGTTTCCCAAAAGTCCATTGCACCTGTGTCGCTGCCTTCAACTCCCTCTCCTCAGTTGATTTTGTACCTGAGAAGGGTTTCATTTTCTTTCCTTTTTCAGCTACAAACTCAACTGGGGAAAGGGAGCTGGGAAGGCAGTCGCGCAGGAACAGTGGAGTGCTCCCCAAAGCTTTCCTATTGGACGCTGGGGAGCGTTCCCATGCAGGCTTCATCAGTGCCAACATCACCCATATGTGAAGACTAAATCCCTGCTGTTCCCGGAGATCACCTGTTACAGGTGAGTAACCGCTATTTCCAGGAACAAACAGGAAGATAGTCTTCACATATGGGACTTCCTAGCTCCCAGATGAAGTGACCTCAGAACCGGTGGAGGTGTGCCTTGGAGTAGGCTTCAAAAGGTCATGGATCCCTCATGGATGTCTGGTATCGTCAAAGTCTGGGACGGAGGGTAGGAGTTGCATCTAAGTCTGAAAGAGGTGCTGGAGTACAGCTTGACCAAACATGGCATCTCGGCGGGAGTCCTTGTCCAGACAATAATGGGCAGCAAAGGTATGGACGGAAAACCAAGTTGCTGCCTTGCAAATTTCGTCAATGGCTACTGAGTGTAGGTTTGCCATTGAGGTGGCCATGGTGCAAACGCCATGAGCAGTGACATGCCCTTCCAGAGAGAGGTCTGCTTTGTCATAGGCAAATGAAATGCAGTCCGCTATCCATCTGGAGAGCATACGTCTAGATACAGGTAGAACCAGATGACTAGAGTCAAAGGAGATGAACAATTGCGAGGCTTTACGATGATCTTGAGTTCTTTGGAGATAAAAGCCCATGCACGTTTGCAGTCAAGAGTGTGCTGAGTTGCTTCCACATGCGGTCTAGGAAAGAAGACTGGAAGTAAATAGACTCGTTTAAATGGAAAGGAGACACCATCTTTGGCATAAAATGTGGGCGACTCCAAAGGACAATCTTGTCATGGTGGTGCCAGGTATGGGGGGGGGGGGAGGTCCGCCACCAAAGCCTGAAGCTCACTAATGCATCTAGCTGAAGTGAGTGCAACGAGGAATTCAAAGGGCGGCTTGAGAAGCTGCGCTAGAACAATGTTGAGGTCCCGAGCCACCAGAGGTGGTTTGATGGGAGGCTTGGACAGCAGGAGACCTCTCATGAAATGCACTACTAACAGATGTGAGGAGATGGGCTGTCCATCTAGTAGGTGGTAAGAGGCCACAATGGCACTGAGATGGTCTTTAGTCTGTCAAGGACAGGTGAAGGAGCGACTCCACTGGAGTGGAAAAAGGATTGAGATCTTTCTGGGAACACCATATGGAGAATCATACACTTACAAGTGGTGTAGAATGTCTGGAGGAGGTCTTTCTGGAAGAGAGTAGGATTTCCTTAATCTCTTGAGAAGGTCAATGCCCTGCAATGCTATGCTCTCAGCAGCCAAGCTGTGAGGTGGAAAGACTGTGGATTGGGATGGAGCAGTGAGCCATTGTCAAGGGAGAGAACATTGGGCGCAGATCCCAAGGCTGAATTAGAGTCAGATGTAGTAGCACTGGAAACCACGGTTGCTACGGCCAGTGAGGGGCTATGAGAATCATGGAGTCCTGTCGAACTGAAGATTGAAAAGCGTCTTGGGAATGAGGGGTATGGGAGGGAAAGCATAAAGCAGACCCCGATCCCAGTGTAGGTGCAAGTCATCCACCTGTTGGTTGCTGGATGTTGGAGTCCTTGTGCAGCAGTGAGGAAGCTTGGCATTCTGAGGAGTAGCAAACAGATCTATGTCTGGAGTTCCCCAGGTCTGGAAGATGTAGGACATTGTATCCGGATGGAGAGACCCTTCGTAGGGAAGAAGGATGCGACTCATCTTGTCTGCCAAGACACTGAGCTCCCCCGGGAGATACACCGCTCAGAGGTGTATTTGATGAGAGATGACAAAGGACCACAGGTGAAGAGTTTCCTCACAGGGGCATGAATCTGTTCTCCCTGTTTGTTCACATAGAACATGGCTGATTGTCTGTTCTGACTCGGGCTTCTTGTGCCCCGAGGTAGTGTTGAAACACTTGGAGGACATTTGAAATGGCATAAAGTTCCAACAGATTTATTTGGAGGTGTGACTCATGCATTATCCAGAGCCCCAGTGTAGATGGGTCGCCCAGGTGTGCTCTCCCACACAACTTGGAGGCATCCATTGTCAGGGTGAATTGAAGTGGAAACCTTTATCATATTTTGCTGATATTAGGTGGTTTTTCTTTTGTTATATTTGCATTGAAGTGGAGGCATCTGAAAAGGTGACCCTATGAGCAGATTTTCTGGAGAACATCATCACTGGAGGGATGTTGATAGAGGGGCAGTGTCTTTGATCCTGTCCCTCAGACGGCCAGAGGCCTGCCTCCATTGGGAGGCAAGAGTCCATTTGGCTGTGTTGCATATGGAAGCAGGCATAGGGAACAACATGTACTGTAGAGGCCATGTGCCCCAGGAGCTACAGCATTTTGCAGGCAGTCAGATGGTCCCGTTGGAGCATCTGGGGTGCTAGTTCAATTAGACAGGCACAGCAGAGCTGGGGCAGGAACACCCTGGACTGCTAAGTGTCCAGCAGAGCTCCGATGAACTCATGGTATCGAGGTGTCGACTGTGAGGGAAGACCGTGAGGGGAGTCTCCCACATACTGAGCATAAAATTATGAAGGATATGGTGCACAGGTAGAGTGGCTGCCTCCTTCAGTGCTGTTGGGTATTGGAGAATCTCCAACTCCTCCACACTTGGCTCCTTCTCCGATGTTACCGTGATAGAAAGACCCTTGACTAGGTCTCGAATGAATTCATGGTCCTTCGGAGGCGACATGTATCACTGCTGTGGTGGAGACTGTTCCGAAGGAAGGTCTTGGGGCCCACAGGAATCGCACAATTCTGCATCAGAGATGCTGGAATTGTAATCGGAGGACTCGAAGTATCAACTTGTAGAGTGTTCAATCGAAGCTTAACGTTGGTATTTATTTATTTATTTTATTTATTACAATTTCTTATATACCGCGCTATTTAGCATCAGTGCGGTTTACATTATAACATTAACGACCATAACAACAAGCTGTCAGGTTTACATCGAACAGGAGTATAAACTTGGAAAACAGGGCTAACTATATACATAATCTATTTACATTGGAAGGATAGATAAAAGTCAGATAATGCATGTAGGTCTTTTCTAACTAAATTGGGTCAATTCCTGGAGGGTATGTCAAGGATCAATTGCTGTCAGGTAAGTGTTGGAGGAACAAGTGGGTTTTGAGGGCCTTCCTGAACTGATATAGGCTGGCTATGGCCCTAATGTCAGGGGGTAGAGCATTCCAGCATTTGGGTACGTAACAGCTGAAAGTTCAGTATTCCAAGGTATCAGCCAAGGTGAGGCATTTGGATTGGGAATCGACATCGGTGATGGTTTCCAGGGTGGGAATAGGTGGCAGCAATATCGACACTATGTGCATGAGCCCTGATGTCGTGGCTGCAACTGGTGTCGACGTCTGTACTGATGCCAGTACCGATGGGCCGGTGCCTGGAACCAATGGCTTGATGAATACCGAGGCCGCCAGGAGAGCTGCTAAGCTTCGCTCGATAGCCAGTATGTGCTTGTCCATTGAGGTTGCCGATGCCTGGGTTTCGGTTGCGAGTGTTTGTACTACCGTCCCGGAGCATGGCACCAGTAGCTCTTCAGAGGTTGAGTCCTCGGGAACATCTTGGAGCCTCTCTGTGCCTTTGGAGGAAAGGGCCTCCCGCCAGGGCTGTTTGGCAGGCCGACCCATCTCCAATGCAATGCCCGAGGGATCTTGATGTGTTGAGCGAGAACTACCTCTAGAGGTTTTGTCTTGCTTTGATGCAGACTCGGACTTTGACATTGAGGATACCTGGGATCCATGAGAGGAGGATGAAGCTCTCAATGAAGTGCACGCTAATGATACCGCGTCCAAGGCGAATAGTGTCCCAAATTTAGAGGCCTGGTTCTGTAGGCCTCTTTTAGTCCTCTTTTGAACGAAGAGAGTCTGTTGGCTTGTGTTCTGATTTGAGACATTTTAGACACCAGTCAGGTGTGTCAGTTGCTTAGATGGTGCTAGCTGAACATTTTTTTAAACTACTAGCTGGTTTCTACATGCTTTCAATGGATGGGAAGGTTATAGTGGGCTTAAGGCCTGAAAGGGCGTCAACACACCCCTTTTTTTTAAAGTAAACTGAAAGAAGAAAAGAATAAGGAAACCGGCGATGTCTTAGACGGTGCCAGCGTTAATGGGAAGACAGAGGCGCTATCCACAAACAGAGAAGCTTTCTATCATGACAGGATTTGCTTCCTGCTGGCTCCATGGAAAAGGAAGAACTGAAGAGAGGGAGCTGGGAAGGCGCAGTGGCGTTCTCCCAAAAGCTTTCCTACTGGACGCTGGGGAGTGTTCCCACGCAGACTCTTGCACCCATTTGTGATGATTACATTCCTGCTTGTTCCTGGAGATATAACTTAACCCTTGGGGATCCATAACATGGGGTGCAAATGAAATAGAACATAAACAAAAAAAAAAAACCACCAACCAGTGGCAAGGATGAAATTCGAAATCGCAACTCTCAGGGCTACTGAGGCTCACATTCTCGCCCTAAAACCACAAAACAGTTTGTTTCTCCTGCTCTTCTTAGAGATATTTTAACTAGGAGGCAAAAAGCGCTCTAGGGCTTAGGGGAAGTCAGGCACAGACCACGCACCCGCATGGGAGTAGCAGGGATCGTGCATACCTCTTCTGGGAACCTCTACTTTTCCTCCTCCAGCGGGGCCATCGCTCAGACCTGCCTCTTCCTCTTTCACAATCCACAGCGACAGGTCAGGGTTGAAAACGGGGACACCAGCTGATGACACAAACGTAGGATATGACAGCAGATAATGCAAACTCAGCCCGTTCTCTCGCCCGATCGTAGATCATGACCCCTTGTCCTAGGACTTTCTAATGAAAAATATCCCATGCATTATTTATGACCCGGGGGGGGGTACTGGAATGTCTGTTGTCAGTACCAACCCCTGGAGTTAGCTCTTTAGATCATGACAGGGAAGGATCCAACTTTTATCATACAAGCTGCTTCATGTTCTAGCAACACAGCTATACCTGGCACACAAGGGGCTTAACTACAGTTCATGCTAAGACATGGTAGTAGTAGAAATGGGGCAGGATTCCACCCCAGTCAGTCGAGACAGGGGCAGAGGCTGGGTTGCTCACTCACTTTCAGCCACGGAGTCATTGGCTCCATCAGGTGCCCAGCGATCCCCAAGGTCTTTCGATTCTTCCGTCTGGATCCGAAAGACAAGGTCTGGCTGAACAGCGGCTTCGCCTGCATGGAAAGTGAAACACAGGAAACTGACCAATCACCAGAACTGGGAGTCGGAGGAGGGATGGGGGGAGGTCGCAGTGCTCTGCAGCGAATTGCAGGTGAATTATAATCAAGTGCTGTAAGTATGTCCCGTCCCTGAAGGGCTAGTGAGATTCAAACCATGGTCTCTTTGGTCACCAGGCAGCTGCTCTGACCATTATACTATTTATCCACTCCACTCCCTGATATTTTTTTTTGTCCTTTGTCTTAATCTAGGCCTCTGTCCCCCCCCTTCAACTCCCAACCTGAGGTCTTCAGCTTCAGCAGTAAGACTTAGAAACGCCTGTGGTGTGGGGTTTTCCCGAGTCTAATGTTTGTCTGTGTTTCTGCTGTACTTAATGGAATGATGTTCCCAGAGGAGGAGAGAATTAACATATACAGACAGCATTTTTAACTCTGGGCATATTACTTTCCATGAAAAAACATAGCTAGATGAAAAGCTGGTGCAAAATTTCCAGGGTCAAGCTTCAAAGCCAGAGCGCAAGTTTGCTCTCTTTGAAAATTGATACATAGGGGCCCCGATGCCAAAGCAGTTTGAAAGTTGTCCCCAAAATGCATCACATTGAAGCTTTTATTGAGATAAAATGATCATATAGTTTCGCTTTCAAAAGAAAGGATGCCCACCATTCTCCCTGCAAGCTGGCTTATTTGTTTTTTCCTTCCTAGATTTCAGTTCGATTTTATTCCCAGTTTTCATTCCTTTTCCCCCTTCTTCATTTTCTTAGCCCCACCCTCTTGTTCTCTTCAAAATGTGCCTTTTTTCTCTCCTCTCGCCTCCTTCCCAGTGTCTTGCCTTCTCTCCCTCCTCTCGTGCAGTTTTCCTCTTCAAGAATTAGCTGGAGCATATTGCGTTTAGCACAGGGCAAGTGTGCAAATCATGGCATGAGCTAATGCAAACATATGCCGAGAATATGTGCCGCAGATAACCAGAAAGTCAGATCAATCTGTAGAGCATTCAGGAACTGCTGTGAGAGGGGATGTTCTATTGGGGCTTTTTCTATTGTGTCTTAGTGCTGCATGACACCCGATATTGGACCCTGCCTACTCCTTATAATTTCTGTATAAATTTGTAAGTCAGGACAACTTATAAAGTAAAAACCAATCTAATTTGTTGAACTAAAAATACACAGGTCTCTGCAGCAAATATAGTGTTGTTATCTGTAAAGTGACATCAGAAAGTGACATCACACGATACAGAGCTCCAGTCACTGTCTGCCCACTTTACATTCTGCAAAGCACTATTTTGTACATTCACTTCACACTTTTTTCCTCTTTAACACATTTGTCCCTTATATGGTTATTCCTTACAACAATCCTCATATACATTCCTTTCTTTGTTCTCTTGTTTTATGGTCTATGTCCCATCTCCCTTAACCTCCCCCAATTCCTGTCTTTCCCTGGTTTATATGTAGTCATGGGTAAATCATTCTATCTGCAATTTGTCTTGTCAGCAGTTTTGAAGGTTCACATTACACACACACACACAGACACTGTTTCATTCATTCATTTCAAGATGGAATTTTTAGAGAGGATTCTGGAAGAGCAGACAGAGGGATTCATCCAGCCCTCTTGTCTTCTCAGTTCATTAAAGCAAGCTAGTGTGGCAATGGTCCTCATGTCTCATACTTACGCCTGCTTGAAGCCTTGGCGTCTCGCCCTCCTTCTGTGTCTCTCCAGTCCCTATAATACAGCTTGTCCCTCTGTTTAACCCTAAATATAACGTCGCTGTTCACGATCCCATAGCCTGAAGACAAGGAAAAATGTCAATTTTACCAAAGCTTCTGTGTTTTTATGAACTCTAGGTTTTTGATGGTATTTTGGTTATTTATCACACTTCTGTTAATAGGGTTTTATTTTGGTGACACCGTATACGGGAACAGTGTATGATTTCATGGTAATTTTCAGCTTTGTGGCACATTTCTTTTTTCTAAATGCAGTGGACTCAAACATGTCTGAGATTTCGGGGAGGGGATTGGCTCAGTATTACTATTCCAGAATACATCAGCACTGCCTGTCCCCCTCCCCTGGCTTCACAACCCCATAGGCCCCCCTATGGCAATTAACACTATGACATCAACCTTTACAGTGGCTCAAGGGAATCCAGAGTGGGTGGAAAACAAGATGGCCGCCCCCTTTGGCCCTGAAGGCATCAAATAATTATCACGCTATCTAGGAATATTTTTAAATGTTCACATTTTCTGTCATTCCAGAGTGTTTCCCTTCAACAAAATCAAATGTCCTCTCACCCAGAGAGATGAGGGCTCCATGAACCTCTAGCATCACCTTCCTGTAAAGATCCTTCTGCCACGCCTCCAACACTTCCCACTCTTCTTCTGAGAAATAAGCAGCCACGTCCTTGAAGGTCACGGAGACCTGAAGCAACAAATGATAAAACCTTCATCGCCTTTCTTTATATCTATACTCCGATTGTAAAATGTTGATCAATACACTTCTTAGCAAAGAGCTAGAGCAGGAGTTCTCAATCCAGTCCTCAGGACATACCTGGCCAGTGAGATTTTCAGGATAACCACAACAAATACGCGCAAGAGAAATATGCACGAGAGAGTGTGCAGTGTGCAAATATGGAGGCGGAGGTGCAAATTCACTGTGGTAAATCCTGAAAACCTGACTGGCTAGGTATGTCCTGAGGACTGGGTTAAGACCCCCCTGGCTTTGAGTGAGCAAATCAGCATTTAAAATCCTTTTTCACCAAGCGGATGGTACCAAATGATCCTTCACAGACCTCAATGGCAACCCCCCCTTCCTAAGGTTTAAGGTTTAATAATTTGATAAAAACCGCCTTTCAAAACAATCAAGGCGGTGTACAATAATAAAATACATAAAAAGTCATAAAATACATAAGTCACACAATGCATATAGACAATACATAATACATAAAACTGTGACCAATGGTGAAACACATAAAAAGGTCATAAAATATATAAATCACAGAATACATATAAACAATACATAATACATAAAAACTATGGCCGGAGCCAGAAAAGAAAAAAGAAATTACTCACAACCTACAGGTCAATGGCATCTTATGTCTAATAATAGAGGTCTCTTGCCATAACCATTCAGGCAATGCTCTGAAGTTTGGGGTTTAGAGCAAGGAAGCAACGAAAACTAATCCCACAAGCCAAACTTATAAAAGTCAGAACTACAAAGGGGAGGGAAGCAAGGTGCGGGGTCGCAGGGTCACTGCAGGGCGTGTAGGTGCTTCACCTAAGGCTCTAGCACCAGTAGTATGAGAGCCTCAGACAGGGCTGTAATACAGGAGAGCGCTGCATAGAACCTGGAACCCTCACATACAGCTGCAATACAGGGGTGCACAGCAGGAAGCCTGGGACCCTCATACAGAGCTCTAATACAGGGGCAAATAGAGCTGTAATATCAGGGGAGCCCGAGACCCTCACATAGAACTGCAATACCAGGGGAGCCTGGGACCCTCAAACAGAGGCCTAGTGGTTGGGGCAAGTTACCTCAGGCCGGAAGGTCGGGGGTTCAGATCCCACTAGAGGACAGCAACCTTGGGGTTTCTAGTCCCACAGGTGCTCCTTGTGGTCTTGGGCAAGCCACGTGACTATGATACCAGACAACCCGAAACCGTCACATAGAGCTGTAATACTAGTAGAACCTGAGACGCTGACACAGAGTGTAATATCAGGGAACATGTCATCCTTATAGAGGAATAGCAAGGATCATGGCAGAGAGTGCGACACCCTTACACAAGGATATCAGTGCCAAAGCAATAGCAGTGCAGAATGTGTGTGTGGGAGGGGGGGGGGGGGGGTGTTAGATGGTGAGAACTAGCTACAGCTTGATTCAAGTAAGAACTGACTTAAGGCACCAACCCACTCCATTCCTCTGCAACAATGCCAGATTCAGTCCTGGTCTTACACCTTTCACCGCTGGCTCCTGGGCAGAGGAACCAGGACCGGATCGGGCCATCCCCCGAGCTTTTTCCTTACCTGCTGGTGCAAGTGTGCAGGCATGCTCCTGCTGCCCTCCCGGGCTGGGGATACGGGGGTGGGTCTACCGGGCAAGGCGTAGGACGGGCTGTCACTGTCCTCTTGCACTTCCCCCCAGTATACAGCTTTCTTCCCTACAGATCCTGCTGCTGTTGCTGCTGCTACAGCCTGTGCTGGGGGAGGGGAATCGTGCTGGCCACGCCCACCGCCATGCCTGGATCTCTGCAGCTACTGCATGCTGGGAAGAAACTTTTTTTTTTTTTTAGGTCGTTAAGGTGGATCCGCCCCAGACTTTATTTAAGGTGGAAGCGTAACCAAGCCTTTGGACGTTTTTGCTGGTGTATGTGGTGTTTTTAACCTGGCATTTCCTTTCAAAAAAGAAGGCTGGGGGTGAAATTTAAGTCTGAGATAGATCCCAGATGGCTCTAGTGGGGGGCAGGGGGAGAGACTTGTACAAATCCCAGCCTGCACTGGGGTAAAGCTAGAACTGGATCAGCCCGTTCCTTTTTATGGCCTTAGAATCACACTGCCTTCAATACTGTGCAGAGCTGACACTTATCCAGCTCCTGGAGTAAGGTTTTGTGGCAAGTCCTGGTTTTGAACTCACATCCCAAAACAGTGTGGAATTTGTAGTCCTTGATGCCACCCATTGAAATCAGTGCTGAAAGTCCCATAAAGCTAAGGTTACCACATGTCTCCAATTTTCAGGGATTGTCCCGATTTGGTGATAGAATCACCGACTGCACCTCCACAATTACCTCCTCTCCCTGATTTTTAGTGGGGATAGAAGCGGGGGCCGACATTACAGTCACCCTGCTCTCTACTTTCACTTTTGGGAGTGCGGCCTACAGGGAGCTTATTAGGAGTCGTCAGCGAGCAATGCCAACCGCGGAGTCTGCAGTGCTGCTTCAGTCCTCATCTTCTAACGGTGTGGTCAAGAAGCAGCGGCGGGCGCAGTGACAGCCGCTGTGGCCAGTGCTGCTACAACTGGCCTCAATGATAACCACAGGGACAGATGCTGTTGTAGCGGCAGAGCACAAACAATCCAATAATACCAGGAGTCTGTTCAGAAGGTCCAAATCATTTATTTGTGCACAAGACTCAAGCAGAATCACATTCAAAATGGCTGAGCAATGGCTGTTAGTAAAACAACAACTTTTATACTGTTCTTTCCCATTCTGGACATAGGCAAACTTTTCATTGGTCCCGGTAACCCTTCTTTCACCATCTATTGGTCCCGGTACCGTTACGTAGCTATCCAATGAGGACCCTTGACTGGGCTCAGCACCTGTTTCCCCCCTTACAGTCCCAATTACAATGGTCAGTTCTTCAACTTCGATACTTTTCTCCTCCAAGGTCGCTAACCAGCTGGAATATGTGGGAAAGCAGGGCACTGTAACCTTTCTCTCAACAGAGTTAATTAATTCCATAGAAGCTTCACACATCTTATCAGTTCCAATTAAAGCTGTTTACTGTCTTTTCTAAGTTTCGTTTCTGCTTAGCTATGTTCAGTTAAGCAGGGGCGGCCCAAGGGGGGTGCGGGGCCATGTGCGGAGACTCGGTGCGGGGCCTCATTTGCATAAGTGGCCTTATTTGCATAAATATTTGCATAAATATTTGCATAATGCTAACATACACTAACTTTTAGTAAACATGTCTCTTAATGAGTGTATGGATAAAGACAGACTAAAAGATTTCTACATTACTATAATCCAGTGCCAACCGCCAGGCACATTAGGAACTACTACAAACACTGCCCATTTAGAACCCATAGCAAACCCGCCGTATCCTAACAGCACTACCAGGACTCACAAAGCACCATACCCTACCTATCAAAAGGCAGCACTGCAAATATTAAACCAATACATTTCAGAGAACAACAATACATGACCTACTGGGGAAAGAGGACAAGTGGCAATGTCAAATAGGAATTACATAAACAGAATACCTCAGCTCAGTTACACATGCAGAACATAGACCGTCACCAAACAAGAAATCACATTGTAGAAACAGGAAGGCAATAATTAAACTGGGAATCCCAAAAGCCAAACTTGGAATGTACAACACTGTAGAAATAAAACTATAAATTAATTTCCTCTTGTACCAAACAAAGCGCAGACGTTAATGATGCACATTTCCCAGAGCTTTCATATTCCAGTTAATAAATTCAAAATAAAGAGATATCTTTCTACCTTTTGTGCATTTTTTTTCAGTTGCAATTGCTCCAGCCACTTTCTTCTGGTTTCTTCATGTTTTCTGCTAACTCTCCATCATCTGCTGTCCATTTGTCCTTTCTTCTCCTAGTTTTTTTTCCATTCTCTCTCTCTACATCTGCTTTAACATACTAATCTTTCTCCTTTTGCTCTTTCCTCATTCCTATTTCATCCACTCAAATTTTACCCCTCCATCCTCAATCCCCACTTACTCTCCCAATACCCGGCCAATTGTAGATTTTTTATCCCTCCCACACAAAATATTTTTCCCCTCTCCATTTTACTCTCCCAGCCCCATCCCATTCTAATCCTCCCCCAACATCAGCTCCCTTCTAGTTCCAACCTCACCCAGCATCCATTCCCTTCTAGTCCCTGCATCAGCCCATTTCCAGTCCTAGCCCCCCATCAGCCCATTTCCAGTCCTAGCAACCCCCCAACCCAATACCAGTCCTAGCCACCCCCATCAACCCACTTCCAGTCCTAACCCCCCATCAGCCCACTTCCAGTCCTAACCCCATCAACCCATTTCCAGTCAGCCCCCCATAGCCCATTGCCAGTCCTAAACCCCCCATCATCCCACAGCCCATTACCAGTCCTAACCCCATCAGCCCACCTCAAGTCCTAACCCCTCCCCATCAGCCCAGTTCCTGTCCTAGCCCCCCCACAGCCCATTACCAGTCCTACCCCCATCAGCCCACCTCAAGTCCTAACCCCTCCCCATCAGCCCATTTCCTGTCCTAGCCTCCCCATTGCCCATTATGTCCTAAACCCCCCATAGCCCATTACCAGACAGCCCCCATCAGCCAACAGCCCATTACCAGTCTTAACCCCCCCATTGCCGATTACCAGTTCTAACCCCCCCCCCATTACCAGTCCTAACCCCATCAGCCCACCTCAAGTCCTAACCCCTCCCCATCAGCCCATTTCCTGTCCTAGCCCCCCATAGCCCATTATCAGTCCTAACCCCCCCATAGCCCATTACCAGTCCTAACCCCCCATCAGCCCACAGCCCATTACCAGTCCTAACCCCATCAGCCCACCTCCAGTGTTAACCCCCCCCTCAGCCCATTTCGAGTCTTTAGCCCCTTCCCGCTATTTTCAGTTTAAGCCCCCCCACATACCACATTACCAGTCCTAACCTCCCCATCAGCCCACTCCCAGTCCTAATCCCACCAGCCCATTTCCAGTCCTAATCCCCCATCACCCAATTTTTAGTTTAAGCCCCCCATAGCCCATTGCCAGTCCTAAACCCTCCATCATCCCACAGCCCATTACCAGTCCTAACCCCATCAGCCCACCTCAAGTCCTAACCCCTCCCCATCAGCCCATTTCTTGTCCTAGCCCCCGCACAGCCCATTACCAGTCCTAACCCCATCAGCCCACCTCAAGTCCTAACCCCTCCCCATCAGCCCATTTCCTGTCCTAGCCCCCCCCCATAGCCCATTATCAGTCCTAAACCCCCCATAGCCCATTACCAGACAGCCCCCATCAGCCAACAGCCCATTACCAGTCTTAACCCCCCCATAGCCCATTACCAGTTCTAACCCCCCCAACAGCCCACAGCCCATTACCAGTCCTAACCCCATCAGCCCACCTCAAGTCCTAACCCCTCCCCATCAGCCCATTTCCTGTCCTAGCCCCCCATAGCCCATTATCAGTCCTAACCCCCCATAGCCCATTACCAGTCCTAACCCCCCATCAGCCCACAGCCCATTACCAGTCCTAACCCCATCAGCTCACCTCCAGTGTTAACCCCATCAGCCCATTTCCAGTCCTAATCCCCATCACCCAATTTTCAGTTTAAGCCCCCCCCATACCCCATTACCAGTCCTAACCTCCCCATCAGCCCACTCCCAGTCCTAATCCCACCAGCCCATTACCAGTCCTAACCCCCCATCAACCCACTTCCAGTCCTAATCCCATCAGCCCATATACAGACCTAGCTCCCCCATAGCCCATCACCACTCCTAACCTCCCCAGCCCATCACCACTGCTAACCCCCCAGCCCCCCCATAGCCCATCACCACTCCTAACCCCCCCAGCCCATCACCACTCCTTACCCACCAAGCTCCCCCATAGCCCATCACCACTCCTATCCCCCCCAGCCCATCACCACTCCTAACCCCCCCAGCCCCCCCATAGCCCATCGCCACTCCTAACCCCCCCAGCCCATCACCACTCCTAACCCCCCAGCCCCCCCATAGCCCATCACCACTCCTAACCCCCCAGCCCATCACCACTCCTAACCCCCCCAGCCCCCCATAGCCCATCACCACTCCTAACCAGCCCCCCAGCCCATCACCACTCCTAACCCCCAGCCCCCCATAGCCCATCACCACTCCTAACCCCCCCTCAGCCCCCCCATAGCCCACCACCACTCCTAACCCCCCCAGCCCATCACCACTCCTAACCCCCCCAGCCCAGCCCAGCCCAGCCCAGCCTAGGGAAAATGTTTTTTTTAAAAAGCTGTCTTCTCCCGCTGCCGGGGCCGCCGCTGCAGAATCGAGTGTGCCGCGGGTCCCCCCCTGCCCAGCAGAGCCTGCCCTCCCCTGTATCCGCTCCCTCTTCGCAGCTGCAGTCTCATGCGCCGGCTTTCAGAGCGCGAAGGGACTAGTTTCCCGTTCGCGGCTCTGTTAAGCCCGCGGGGGCTGATGGGAACTTCCCATCAGCCCCTGCGGGCTTAACAGAGCAGCGAGGGAGAAACTCTCCCCTCGCGCTCTGAAAGCCGGCGCGTGTGACTGCAGCTACAACGAGAGAGCGGATACAGGGGAGGGCAGGCTCTGCTGGGCAGGGGGGGCCCTGCAGCACTCTCAATTCTGCCGCGGTGGCCCTGGCAGCGGGAGAAGACAGCTTTTTTTTTTTTTTTTTTTTTTAATTTTACTTTAGGATCAGAATGTTTTTTGCGTGGGGCCCCCTGAAACGCGGGGCCCTGTGCAAAAAACATTCTCGCTCAATGGACGGGCCGGCCCTGCAGTTAAGCTGACTTAAGTTTCAGTTCTATGGAGGCAATATTGGGGGGGTGGTTTATGATAAGGAAGCTTATCATAGTTCAGGAAGGAGCTATAATAGAGGTGAATTGGCTCTGAACAAGCAACCTGTCTTTTCTGGTAGAAATAATAAAACAGAATGTTTCCATAAAAGACTACCAGTCCCAGAATGCACCAGGTTTCCAACAGCCACTAGAAGAGCTGAAGTGGGGAAACGTGTGTTCAATCAGGAGAGCAATGAGGTAATCCCCAAGCACTCATCTCCAAGGGCAGGGCTTGATTCAGCACAGCTGCGCTGTGCTAGGGTGGAGCAGCCCTCTAAACAGGTTAAAAGTAAAGCTTATTCTACACAGCAGGAGGAGGAGGATCAGCAGAAGAAGGAGCAGAGGCAGCAGAAGCCAGAGCTCACGGACAGAGAGAGCAAGAAACACTTTGGAAGAAAGAAGAGAGAAGCATCTTGGAGGTCTAAAGGAGTCTATAGCAGTACGTGTGCTGGGAGGCATTCCAGAGGCAAGCATACTCCATTGGACTGGAGGAAACCAGAGGAGTGGGGTTGCAGAGCCAGGAATCCCCGGACGGGACCTGTGAGGGAGACGGCTGCATTTGGAAGGGGCCCTAAGACCAGTGCAAGAAGGTATGTGAAGAGAGACCCAGTGTCCAGGGATCTTGATTGGAAGGCTGGACATAAAAACTGGACTACATACTGGCCAGGATATTTAGAGAGGAACCCTAACAGCAATGGAAGCTCAGGTATGAACACTGATCTATGCCCTAGCTATTCACTTGGAAGACAGCAGGGAAACAAGTATTGTTCTGAGAATGCTCCATTAAGAAATTCCTCTGTGCCAATCCATGATATTGATTCTATGATAGTTGAAGAAGAAGGAAATATTGTAGATGAACAGTGTGAATACATGGATTGCTCTCTGTCTAAACTTCTGTGGTAATATACTTTTACAAAGTACAACCACCATCACAAAGAAATATAAACTTGTTCTTTGATCTACTCAGAAAAGCTTTTGAGCAGGATTTGAGCCACGTTTAAAAAGTAAACCAGCCAAGAGGTTTGCAGATGGTTAACTGTCAGCAATTGAGCCTTGCCTAATTGCCTGTGAGCTCTGAAGAGACACTTCTGGGTGTGTGTGAAAATACCAGAAGTTAACCTTGAAAAAGAACAGTTTTTCATTACTTTGTGGGATTTGTTTGTTTTTGAAGCACTGCTAAAAAGATATTAGCAGGAGCCTACAGAAAATACCTTTCTGTTCCCATCAAGGTCTTTATGATTTGATTTCATTGCTTAAGAAGTTCAGTTGTTGTTTTTCCTGATTTGTTTTTCTAAATATAATATTGAAAGCAAGTATCCTTTCTGTGCTACCAAGCAAAACCTGTGTTGGGAGAAATAACCCCATAAATAAAATATCTTTTCTTTGCTTAAACACTCGAGCAAGCACAACTAATTTATTTGTGAACGGCTGATTCGGGAATGAATGGACTACATTTCCCATAATCCTTTGCAAGTCATATTAATATTTGCCTTTGCCAAAACTGTGGACATTCTCAGCCAGCGCCCCCGTTTACAGGTTTCATTCCTCTGGGCCTAACCACAGGCTTCATTTACAGGTCAAGCTGCTTCAGCCTGTCTGTTTAGTTCAAGCAGCATGGATCATAGGCCTTCACCTACCACATTCCCCCCTTTGATTAATCTCACCCTCATGCTAATAAGGTGTGAGATCTAAATCACTTAATTACACTGGAGTTGGGATTTTACCAATGGTACCAGGAGTAGGGTGCCTTAGGGCTAGAATCTTAGTAGCAGTTTTACGTTCTACGGTATTCTCGATCACACTGTTAATAGAGCGCATACAGCATGGGATTATACATGGTAACAACAGAAACAAAGCTACAAATACTAATATTATCATGACAAAAGTAGTAAGTCCCCCCAGGCCAGAGAAGATAGATTCGAACCAGTTAGGTATCTTAAGACCATGCCAGGTCTGTACTGGCACATAAGCTTGTTTTCGCATGTTTTCAGCAATCTCTTCAACTACTTGACCCTTGTCATCTATCTTCAAACAACAATTGGTTAAATTCAACTTACCACATACTCCTCCTTCAGCTGCTAACAAATAATCTAGTGCCAAGCGATTCTGATATATGGCAGTACGCATTTGTGTGCTTTGTCTAGCTAGAAGTGTAAGTGCTTGACTAGTCTCATTAGTAATTAGTTCAACCACTGCTTGTAAACGTATGATACGGTTTATCATATACACAGGGGTCCGGTATCCCCAAGTGCCATCTTGCTCCCAAGTGGCTGGTCCATAATAGGCAATAATTCTCTCAGGTGGCCAGTCTTCCCCTTCCCATCTCTCCCATTTGCCTAGCTTCAAAGCTGCTCTCTTCTGTCTCTTAGTATACACTGGGTAACCTAATTGTTCTCCATGTTCTGTGGGTAACAGAAAGAAAGAAGGTCGGATGGTTCCTAAGACACACGCCCCTCCCCAGTGAATAGGGAGTCGAGCGTATGCTCGGGTTCCACAGATCCAATACAAGCCAGGTGGGGCTTGCCAGGCATGAGGCTGGGCAAGGTTAGTCCATAAATCAGCAAGCTCAGGGAATTTTGATAATGGGTTTGTAGGTTCAGATGCATTAACTCCTGACCACCAGGATGTCTGTTTCGTGGTGTCATTATAAAACTTCTACAGTTTCAATTGATCGTTCAATTTCAAATTCAATGCAAGTTAGAATAATACTTTAAAGCACTTCAATAGGTCTCAAAATCAGTTTCCGTCCTTATTATGCTCATTTTCCATCTTCTTTATTTTAAATCAAGTTATCTTCACCGACCCCAGTGCTTAGAAAATCATTGTTCTTAAAAAATAACATCTTTATTAGAGGACTTTCTTTAAAATCTTCACCCCTGTGTTCATTCTAAACGAGCGGATCTCGACGCTCTCATAGGGCGCCTTTGCGGCGTTTCAACAACTAGTTTTTCTTCAGGAGATCCTTACCTTAAAAACACAAACAAATTATTTAAACTAATAACTACCTCTACCTATAATATTCCTAACCTTATTATAACCTAAAAATCTTAACTCAATCTAAAAAATTCTAACTTACCCTTACGACTGATGCTGCCCACGTCCAACCATTTTCACATTCTTGAAAAGACGCCGCGCATGCGTACGAACTACAGCTTCCCCTATTTAAATCCCTCTGATATCATCATCTTGAATTGGATACCTACTTCAGGAGATGTTAAACACCTGATGCATCAATAGAATAGTATACAAATGGATCCATTCATTCATCCAAACTGTTTAGTCTATCTATGTATCATTTCCAAGGGGATCCCTATTTAGAATCTTCCCTAGCACCATCGGTCATTACAGACAATCTGATAATGTGGAAATCGCTGTTCAAAGTTCAGAATTATCTGCAATTCTGTAGACCATTATTCATATGTTGATGATATAGGGATCCCTAATGTAAATACTCTACCAGCATATTGAGTACTTCCTACCGATCCTTTCCAGCCACATGATTACTCATATATTAGTAAAGTAAAAAGCCCTATTCGAAGCACCCTATCCTTATGGAAATCTGTTCCAGTCATCATGTCTATTACTCACTACTAGGCATCGTTCAGATACACAATTGCCAATCAATAGTAAGATTCAAGCCCTCTGGGCTAACAGTGTTTACTTTGTATATCCAATGTTGTTCTTTTGACACTAGGGTTTCATCTAGTGTATGGCCGGCCAATGGATAGTGTATTTGTTCAATTGCGAAACAGCGTAGCTGTTCAAAAGTGTGCTTATGGGCTAAGCAGTGCGCAATCATAGGTGCTTTTTAAAATAAAGAAGATGGAAAATGAGCATAATAAGGACGGAAACTGATTTTGAGACCTATTGAAGTGCTTTAAAGTATTATTCTAACTTGCATTGAATTTGAAATTGAACGATCAATTGAAACTGTAGCAAACCGTTCAATTAAGTAGACCCAATAGGTTGTATTATAAAACTTCTGGCTAAGACAGACGAGCTGTCCTACCTTTAAGGTGAACTGGGGTCCAGTTCGAGCATAACACAGACGTCCAACTATTGGGTGTGCTAATACCCATTCACTGGTGGTCTTGTGCAGCTCTGTCTGATTGTAGGCTATTGAGTAATTCAGTTTTTGGGCCTCCCAAGGCCACTGATCACCCATCCTAGTTCCTCTGCAGAAGTAACAGTCTGAAATGTGGAGACTGGATACGACTGCTCCAGCTAACTCTAAGAACAGATTCTGTGAGGGGTGGGGGATATCAAACTTATTTACATGCATGGTTTCATAGAAAGTATTGTGTATATGGTATCGTGATGAAAGATGGGCCTGGGTATTCAATCTGATACATACAATGGTTCCAGGATCTGACCCAGAGCCTGCAATGCGTAATCCAAATTTATACCCTTGTTTCCATGCACTGGGATTCATTATGTGTAATTCTAATGGGTTACAGGCACCCTTCTTACATTTTTCTGGATTCTTTAGAGAGGGCTTAAGTAGGGCTGCCATTCGATTATCCCTGGTATTCTCTACCATACCAGTCTTCCATGTAGCATAGAACACACATTCCCACTTTGGGCAATAGTAGTCTTTAACTGGTGCTGTGCTATATTCATTTGCTAAAACTCGTTTACCTGTACATGCCCCCCACCCGGTGGTTCCTTCTGGACACATATATTTATGATCATGATAATATGCTTTTTCCCAGTTAGCACAATGGGACCGACCATCCCTATTTATAGCGTCGCAAGCATCAAAATACAAAACAGCACCCTTTGTAGGGTCAGTGAGTGGGGGTGTGGCATTAAGTAAAGCTCCATCTGCATCATCCCATTGTATTTCTAGAGTATAATAGGATGGGTTCTGATGTGGGTTAAAACAAACTTTAGTATCTCCCTTAGTACAAACGTTCAGTTCAGTGGTATTGTATATACACCGGCTCACTGTACCAGTACAGGTATAGTAAGAATGATAAAGCAAAGTCTGAGTTACTTTCATCCCAGTCGGAGTAGAAGTAATGCAGGCAGTACATGGGGGTAAAGCAAGAGTAAGTTCAAATTCCCCCAGGCAGGCAACCAGGACAAAATAGAAACAAGGATGCATGTTGATTGTAGTCCATCTGATTCGCCACTGAAAAATCTTGACCTCGACGTCCGCTGATTCTGGACACAAAGCTGACCCGTTTGCTAATGAAGCAATTCAACGGGTGTCAATGTTGATTGAAGATCCTCAAGTTGTCCGTTGTAGCCAACTTACCAATCGTAGCTGGCCTGAAGAAAGTCTGTAAGTACAAAGTTATTCAATGAAGAAACAAGTATTTTTGCTGTGTTGGAGACAGCAATCCTCTTCGAAAGACTTGTTAACTGTAGAACACTGTAGTTCATGAGTGTCCCAAAGGAGTTCTAGGTTGCTGGTTGCCGCCGCAGGGTAAGACGCAAAGGGATGTCAGGATGTGGCTCTGCTGTCCACTGGTCTTGATCTGGGACTGCTGCCGGCTTGACACTGCTATGATGAATCCAGGAATCGATTTCTGCTACCTTTACTGCAGTTGGTGTAGACAGGATGACGGTATATGGTCCCTTCCAGTGCGGTTCCAGCGGTGTCTTCTTCCAATCTTTGATCCACACCGAGGTACCAGGCTTGTAGGGATGCAGGGGTTCCGTCAAATTGATAGGCAACTAGTCCTGTATCCACGTATGGAGAGTCTGCAGAACAGAACTAAGAGCTAGAAGTTCTTGTCTGGTTATTTCTGAACCAATCTGTGGCAAACTACCTTTTACACCCTGCACTATCGGTGGAGGTTTGCCATACATAACTTCAAAAGGGGAAAATCCTGATGATTTCACAGGAGCTGAGCGTATTCTAAGTAAAGCTATTGGGAGAACCTGGGGCCACTTTAGGTGTGTCTCATGACATAGCTTGGACAGCTGGGATTTCAAAGTTCTATTCATTCGCTCAACTTTCCCTGAACTTTGGGGTCTGTATGCAGTGTGTAACTTCCACTGTATCTGTAAGGCACTTGCTAACTGCTGGGTAATTTGAGATACAAATGAGGGTCCATTGTCTGACCCTATTACTGCTGGGATTCCAAATCTGGGGATAATTTCTCTTAACAAGACCTTGGTAACTTCTCGGGCTTTTTCAGTCCTGGTGGGGAAGGCCTCCACCCACCCAGAGAAGGTACAAACCAGAACTAATAAGTAACGGTATCTGCTAGCTTTTGGCATTTTGGTAAAGTCTACTTGCAGGTGGTGCATGGGGGTAACACCTCCTGACTGAACTCGGGGTGGTGGCGTGGGACCCTGTTTGGCATTATTCTTGGCACAAATTAGACACTGGCGGGCTACTGAGGCTCCCAACAGAGCAATACAAAAGTGTGGTTTGAGTGCTTTTTCCATAGCACTTTTCCCATAATGTGTGGCTTGATGAAAGGCCTTGACGAAGGCTGGTCCCAATGATTCAGGGATCACTATCCGTCCTGGGGGTTGACTGCCCTCTGGTGGTGGCAGCTCAATCCACCCATCTTTCAGTACTCCCTTTTCTTTATCACAGTAGTAGTCCAATTCTTTGGTGGTATATCGTGGTGTCCATAAATTAAGGGGTACAGGAAATAATACTGCTTGTACTGGTATGGCTTGCGATGAAATTTGGCCTGTCATGGCTGCTTTACGTGCTGAGGCATCAGCAAATCTGTTTCCTTGGGCAACTTCTCCTTTCCCTGTTTGATGTCCTCGGCAGTGCATGACAGCAACACGTGTAGGGGCCCATACTGCATCTAGTAGCATCAATATTTCTGGGCCGTATTTGATTGACTTGCCTCCCGAGGTGATGAGCCCTCGTTCTTTGTAGAGAGCTCCATGTGCATGCAGAGTGGTGAAGGCATATTTTGAGTCCGTGTATACGTTCAACTGAAGTCCTGCACCCAATACTAGTGCCCTTGTTAGCGCTATCAATTCTGCTTTCTGGGCTGATGTGCCTGATGCAAGAGCTGATGATTCAACAACTTTCTCTCGGGTGACCACTGCGTACCTGGCACAGCGTCGTCCATTAATGATGAGGCTGCTTCCATCCACGAAATAGGTCTGGTCAGGATTCTCTAGAGGCACATCAGTCAGATCAGGCCGACTTGAAAATACAGTATCCATGACTTCTATACAGTCATGCTCCGGAGGGCCTCTGCTGATTGGTATCAATGTGGCTGGGTTCAAGGCATGGCTCACTTCCAATTGTATTTGCGTATTTTCACATAGCATGCTCTGGTATTTCAGCATTCGAGAATTGGTGAGCCAATGGTTTGCTTTTTGTTCCATGAGGGCAAGTACTGCATGTGGTACTGTGACGCGTAGATTCTGTCCTAAGGTGAGTTTGTCTGCTTCACTTACTAATAACGCTGTAGCTGCAACAGCTCTCAAACATGGTGGCCATCCTTTGGCTACCGTATCCATTGTTTCGATAGGTATGCTACGGGTCGCTCCCAATGTCCTAATTTCTGAGTCAACATGCCTAGAGCGTTCCCTTGCATTTCATGTACAAATAGACGGAAAGGCTTGTGAACGTCTGGTAATCCAAGTGCTGGTGACGACATCAATTCTTCCTTCAGGGTTTTGAAAGCTGCGTCTTGTTCAGGTCCCCACTCTAGTGGCGACTTCTCTTCTCCTTTGGTGGCTTCATATAGTGGTTTAGCAATCTGAGCAAAGTTAAGTATCCATATTCGGCAGTACCCTGCTGCTCCCAGAAAGGCTCTGACTTGCTTTCTGGTAGTTGGGGTTGGGATACTGCATACGGCTTCTTTCCTCTCTCGTCCTAATTGTCGGCTCCCTTTGGTCAGGCGGAAGCCCAAATATCTTACTACTTTTTGGCATAGCTGTGCTATTGCTCTGGAAACTTTGTATCCAGCTTCATCCAATAGTTGCAAGAGGTCATTAGTGGCTTGTATACATTCACTTTCCGATATGGCAGCTACCAGTAGATCATCCACATATTGGAGAAGTACTCTTTTTCCAGGGGCCACAGGGTAGCTTGAAAGATCTTGGCTTAGTGCAGCACTAAAAATGGTGGGTGAGTTCTTGAATCCTTGGGGCAATCGTGTCCAAGTAAGTTGGCCCCGTCTTCCTGAGACAGGGTTCTGCCATTCAAAGGCAAACAGCAATTGGCTAATTGGGGCTAATCTTATGCAAAAGAATGCATCCTTCAAATCCAAAACAGTAAAGTGGGTAGCTTCAGCAGGAATCAGTCCTAAGAGTGTATAAGGATTTGGCACAACTGGATATATGGTTTCAACTGCTTCATTCACTCTCCTTAGGTCTTGCACTGGGCGGTAGTCACCTGTCCCAGGCTTCTTCACCGGCAAGAGAGGAGTGTTCCATGGTGACTGACATACTTTAAGTAGGCCATACTCCAGTAGTCTCAACAAGTGGCGGTGGATGCCTTCAATTGCTGCTCTTGGAAGTGGGTATTGTTTGACATGTACTGGTTCTGCACTAGGCTTGAGGTTCACAATTATTGGAGCTATATGTTTGGCTAGGCCTGGTGGGTTGCCCTCTGCCCATACTCCAGGAGGGGCTACAATACTTTTTAGAGTATGTTTGACATTGGTGTCAAGGATTGGCTCTGTACCATAATATCTCCACTCTTCTTCTCGGGGAACAGTAAGCACCATCAGTCCCGCAGGTTTTGAATTTACTGTCATTTGCATTTCTCCTTTCTCAGTAAAGGATATTTGGGCCTGCAGTTTGGCTAGCATATCTCGTCCCAGTAGTGGCACTGGGCACTCGGGCATATAAAGGAATTGGTGCGTTATTTGCTGTCCCCCTAAATTACATATGCGGTTTTGAAGAAAAGGCTTAGTGGCTTTGGTACCAGTTGCTCCCACAATGGTGACTGCTCTTGTAGAAAAAGGGGCTATTTGCTTATCTACTACAGAATGTTCTGCTCCAGTATCAACCATAAAGTCCATGAATTGGTCTCCTATTTGTATACTGACCATAGGCTCCTGGAGACCTAAAGCGAATTCAGAGCCCGGTCTGTCCTAATCTGCTTCATCTAAATCGGAGGCCGTTGCTGCTGCAACTCCCTGTATGGCCTCCGCTCGTTCTCGTTGAAAATATTCTCGATTGGTTCCTCTGCGGTTCTGGGGTCGGCCTCTCTCTCTTTCTCTCCAAGGGGCGTTTTCCCCTTCATCCTGAGAGGCGTCTTCGAGTCGCGGGCATGCACTTCTCCAATGTCCTTCTTCCCTGCAATAAGCGCATTGGTTCGCGCCTAGTGGGGGCCGGTTATCTCCTCGGCCCCGCCCTCTTTCTCTGCTCCTTCGACTAGGGACACCTCCCCTTTTCTGTTCAACTATGGCCGCAGCCAAAAAATCAGCTTTCTTCTTCATCCTTCGATCACTTTCTTTCTGTCTTTCATTATCACGATTCACAAACACTTTATGAGCGACTTCCAGTAACTGAGTTGCATTCATGCCTGCAAACCCTTCTAGTTTCTGTAGTTTACGTCTAATGTCTGGTTGTGACTGGTTTACAAAAGCAGCATTCACCATGCATAGGCTTCCTGGTGCATCAAGGTCAGCGATGGCGAACCTATGGCACGCGTGCCAGCTGTGGCACGCGAAGGCCTTGCAGCTGGCACGCGGGAAGGTCTGCAATTAAAATATGCGGCGCGGCGGGAGGTGAGTGTGCCATCACTGCTCTAGATAGTCACCCTGAGTGCAAAGAACGGGAAACTGAACTCAGCCCCCCTGCAAACAGAAGCATTTACTATGCTGCTAGGACAGGTGTCTGCCTCCCTTCGTCTGCAGCCGCGGCTCCCTGCCTCTTAGGGAACCGCGGCTGTGCTTGTAAAATCGTTGCGGAGCCCTTCCTGTCTTGACGGGCTCCGTGCAGCATTGTCCCGCCTCCAAACGACAACTTCCTTTAGAGGCGGGACAATGCTGCACGGAGCCCGTCAAGACAGGAAGGGCTCCGCAACGATTTTACAAGCACAGCTGCGGTTCCCTAAGAGGCAGGGAGCCGCGGCTGCAGACGAAGGGAGGCAGACGAGGGGGGGGGGGCTGACATCGACATGGGGGGGGCGGATATGGATGGATGGGGGAGGGGGGCTGACATGGAAGGAAGGAGCTGATATGGATGGATGGAAGGAGGGGGGCTTACATGGAGGGAGGGAGCTGATATGGATGGATGGAAGGAGGGGGGCTTACATGGAGGGAGGGAGCTGATATGGATGGATGGAAGGAGGGTGGCTTACATGGAGGGAGGGATAGATGGAGGGAGGGATAGATGGAGGGAGGGGGCTGACATGGACAGAGGGGGGACTGACATGGAGGGAGGCTGACATGGACAGTGGGGCTGACATGGAGGGAGGGAGGGGGCTGACATGGACAGATGGAAGGACGGGGGCTGACATGGAGGGAGGGGGGCTGGCATGCACAAAGGGGAGAGAGACAGGGACATACAGGACAGACGGGATAAATGCTGGAGAGAGGCGAGAGACAGTGCGGCTTAGGATTATAATGGGCTGATGGGGGAGCTAGCACTGGTAATGGGCAGATGGGAGGGGACTAGGACTGGTAATGGGTTGAAGGCTAGGACTGGGAATGGACTGATCAAGGGGGGGGTGGGACTGGTAATGGGCTGATAGGGGGGTATGACTGATAATGGACTGATGGGGGGCTAGCATTGGAAATGAGCTGATCGGTGAGGTTAGGACTGGAAATGGGCTGATGGGGGGATAGGACTGGTGATGGAGGGGGGAGGTAGGACTGGTGGTATTGGGCTGATTAGGGGAGGCTAGCACTGGTAATGGGGTTGAGGGGGGATTAGCACTGGAAGTGAGATGATTGGGGGGCTTTGACTGAGAATGGGCTGATTGTGGGGAGGGGAGGATAGAGCTGCTGGCCCTGGAAGAAAACTGGGGGCTAAGGCTACAAATGGGCTGATGTGAGGGGATGGGAGAATGGAACTGGAAGGGAGTGGATCTGAGAGGGGCTGCCATGGTATTTGTACTAGAAGGGACTGGTCAGTGGGGAAGGAGGGGGACTGGAAGGGAATGGACACCAGTGGCAATCATGGGAATGCAAGTTGACATTGGAAGGTACTGGGAGTGAGGACTGGAAAGGGGCTGATACTGGGGAGGGTTACTGGGACTGGAAATAGGCTGATGGAAAGAAGTGAAGAAAACGAAAGAAGAGATAAGAAATGGCAGATGGACCATAGACCACAGAAACAGAGCTAAGAGAAGACAGGAAAGCAGAAGCCTCAGATCGGGACCAGCATGATCAGAGAATAAATTGGTCAGACAACAAAGGTAGAAAAAATAATTTTATTTCATATTAGTGATTTGACTACAAAATCATCATAATTTTGAAATCAAATATTGTTACTTGTTGTGATTAATTAACCGTATTTTCCGGCGTATTTTTTTGGTGTGCGCTGGAAGAGGGGTAGTCTTATACGGCGAGTATAGGCCAAACACCTATATTTTAACAGGAAAAGTAGGGGGTCGTCTTATACGCTGGAAAATACGGTAAGTTAATTTAACGTTTTCTATGAAAAGTAGTTCTGAGGGGGGTCAAAAAAAATATTAAAAGAAAAGTGACAATAATATAATAATATATTTATAATGTGGATTACATTTGGGCCCTCATATTTACCTCAGGCTATGATTGTGATTGTGATTGTGATTATGATGGTACACTGTAAGAAACAATATATGCAGTGTTAGATTTGTTTTAAATGTCGCAATGGTTTTGCGGCTCCCAGTTTTTTTTTCCCTTCGGAAGGGTCCAAGTGGCTCTTTATGTCTTAAAGGTTGCAGACCCCTGTGCTAGGAGAAAGGCCCCAGCCCGGCCCCGCGCTTCCCCTTCCGGTCGGAGCTTCTGCGCGCCTCTTGCCGAGAAGCTGCGCGCTAGGGCTCGTGTGCCATCCTCTCGCGAGATTATAGGACCCGCGCGGGAGCTGGGTTCCAAAGAAGAGCAAAACCTACCACTTTCATGATGAATGGGAAATGGACTACTTCTTCATCATGGTGAAAGACAAGTGTTGTCTAATTTGTAACGCCCCAGTATCCTTGCCCAAAAAGGGTGATCTGGAACATCATTATAAGGCTCTAAAATATTGTTGTTAAGGTTTAATTGACGTGCTGGCACTTTGAGGAAATTCTTTGGTTTTGTGCGGCAGTTTGGGCACTCGGGCTCAAAAAGGTTAGCCATCACTGATCTAGGTCATAGGGAGTATACATCCTGTATGCTGTGACACAGTAGCTCCCCAGGAACCGATGGACACAAATGAGCATCCGGTGGTAGAAGTCGGTACTGCAGGAGAAAGCAGGGATTTCTTTGCAGAAAGAAAAAAACCCAGATTCAATCAAGCAGAACAGCTCACCTCGAGGGAGGAGAGTAGGAAAGCTTTTGATTGGGCACGCCCCAAGGGGAGGCGGGCAGTGCAGGCTAGAAGCACCTGGTTAAATACTCAGAAACCAGGAAGTGAATTAAGGCAAGACAAACAGAACTGGGAGCAAGAGCAGGACCGAGAGAAGCTAAGAGGGCAGGAGCCAAGAGAGCAACGGAGGCTAAGAGAATTCCCAGAGGGAGAAACAAGTGCTTCAGAAGGAAAGTCTGAAAGGAAGTATCCTTGCTGTGGTAATTCCTCTAATAGTCTGCAGCTGGCAGGTAGCGTGGTGGAAGATTCAGATGAGGAAAGAAACTGCTGGAGGCAGAACTCTTTCAGAACGCTGAGAGATCCAAGGCTACAGGACCAGGCAGAGCTATGGAATAAAGGCAGAAGGACAAAGAATTCTCCAAAGGAAAAGCTTCTGTATAAGGTACCCAGTGGGGGAGAAGTTTATGCTCTAAAGCCAGAAAGATTGTGTTCTAGTTTTAAAAGCCAAGTCAGACAAAATGGTGGCAGCTGTTGTCAGCAGGGAGAAGCTTTGAATAACACTAATTATTCCTTTAAGCTAGCTGAAACACCTAGCCAAGAAAGGGCTGACGTAAATGCTTTTAAGTACCCTCCTAGCACTGCTAAGTTTTTATGCACAGCACCCACGTGTAGAGAAAGGTGGGGAGATAACGGAAGCACAGCAAATGTTTGTTTTCCTGATACAAACAAACCTGATAAGCAGCCTGAGATAGAGAGGCTCAGCCAACATTTGCTCACCGAGGGGAAGGGAAGACAGCTAAGTGAAGGGAAGTCACCAGCTGAATCACTTCTCAAAGAATTCCAAGAGTATTTAGAACGGAAGGCAAGTTTTAACTACAGTATTCCAGAACCAGTTACTGGCTGTAATGAAGAAACGCCTGTTTCTAATTCTCTGCTTTACCCTGATGAAGATATGTTAATGGACTGCTCTACATGCTTAATTGACAGAGGCAATTAAGGGAAAAGGATTTTCTGGTATATGAAGAAATATAGCAGTGGCACTTAACTTGACCTACACAAGAAAGCTTGTGGAAGGTGAATGAATTAAGGTACCAGTGATTGGTAGAACCAGAGCACTACTGTTAAAGGAACTTTTCTGTTGCATCCTGTATGTTTGAACCACATGAAGTGAATGTGAAATAATACAGCATTGCAAGCCTGTTTGGCAAGTTTCAGTTAATCTTGTTTTTGGTTTATACTTCTGCACCGTCTGTAGCCTTTTTGAACTGCACAAATGGCAAAGTAAGCCTCATGAAAAATAAACCTCATGAAAAATAAATTTCTCTTTGCCTGCCTTACTGCTCGAAGCACAATAACACAACTACAACTAACTGCCTCAAGGGCATCACAAGGCAACCCCTCCTTAACCCTCAAGGTTAGGGAGCGGGCGGCGTGATAATGCCTCAGATAATCTTTCATAGAATACTGCTGGGCTTTCATCTATGCCCTGAATATCTTTGGTCACTTTAGAGAGATTCATAGCTTTCTGACCCCCCTTTCGCAGACCTTGCATAAGGCCTTGGCGAAACAGTGATAAAGATCTGGATCCTCTATCGGTATTCGGATCCCACTGGGGGTCTTCATTAGGGAATTCTCTTTTAGCTGCTTCGCGATTGTCTATTCCTGCTCCGTCCCTTCCCTCTGCCAGGGGATTGTCTGCTAGCCAATCAATAGCTGCTCGCTTAATTCGTGTCCGCTCCTCAGTAGTAAATAAAGTAGACAGGAGCTGACGGCAATCTGACCAAGTGGGTTGGTGGGTCTCCATAATAGTATGCATTAATTCTGTTAACTCTTGGGGCTTGTCAGTGTAGGAAGCATAATGCAATTTCCAGTTCAGCAAATCAGTAGTGGAGAAAGGCACATATACTAGACTTAGGGATCCCGCCACTATCTGGTCCTCCTCATTTCTTACGGGCATTCCCGGGACCTGCCGTAGTGGCATCAGTTTCTTGACAGGAGCTTTCTGTAGCTTAATAGAGACTTTCTTGACAGGGGCTTTCTGTCTCACAGTGAGCTTAGTCTGGGACGCTTCGCTTGTTACAGATGAGCTTGCACTGACAGTTGATTTTACGCTATCAGCCTCGCCCTGAGAGGACACTTCCTCTTCTTCTTGCTCTGACTCAGCCTTCTCCTCAGTCTCAGGCGAGTCAATATCCTCATCAAGAGGGGGATCATCTATCTGCCCTTCTGGGGGTGGGTCCGGAGATGGGTCTCGCTGTCTCCGCGGTGCTGCCGCAGGACGCGGAGGTACTTTCACTGACTGCTGGGCTCAGGGCTGTCTAGTTACAACTCCTGGGGACTCAGGATCTACAAGAACAGGTTTCTGACTAGGTTTCTCGACTGTCCCTGTCTTCTGGGTCGGGTCTGTTAATGCTAACATTATTCTGCACTGTTCTTCATAACAGCGCTGTGCCCAAGGGGGTGGGCTCTCACAAATACTTAACCAGGAATCTATATAAGGATACTGGTCGGGGTGCGCTACTCGCACCTTCTGGTGAACTGACTGAATAATTCCTATGGTAAAGGTTCCCTCTCGGGGCCACATGGGGTCTAAGTCGGGCCACTCCCTAGTACACAAAATCTGTAATCGTGTTGCAGTCATTTTAACTCCATAATCTCCTGAATATCCTTTATTAAAATACTTAATCATACATTCTAACGGAGTGTGCCTGGTAGACCCCGCCCCTCCCATATCGATGTGTGCACGCAACAACAAACAGAAGGGAAAAGGAGGGCGGACCGTGGGTGAGGGGTCCTCACGGCCCTAGAAACATTTAAGGGAAACAAATAACAAGACAAGACGACGGTCGCTTCCTCCTTTTTACGACCTGAACGCGGTCGCCCGGTCAGGAACTGCGTTACTCAGGAGTCCGCCTTCGCTTGGTCCGTGCTGTCAGACCTCTCACTCACACTTCAGTCACACAATCATGCTAGCAACGTATCCCAAATACAGCCCAATCCTGTCTCTTCTGACTAGGCTTTATCAAATTCCAAAATCAAAGTCAAAATCAAAAAGACGATAGTTTCACCCCACGCATACACTATGCAGGGTTAGTCGGACCGTCTTGAGAGGTGATCAAGCTCTCTTACCAAATACCAAATTCCAAGTTTCAAAATTCAAACAGCAGTTCTGCTCTGACTCATCTGTCTAGACATATCAAAAACTATACTCACCGGATCCGGTCCCCGCTCCCGAGCAAGCGCATGAGTTGGACCTCGGACTCCCCTCACGGGTTCGAGGTGTTGGTTCCGTCCGGGTCCGGCACCCACCGAGGCCTGGCCCAACTCCCTCCGATACAACTGGACCGGTGGCGCCTGGGAGCCGAGCCCACGTCGGGAGGGCACGATCCCGGCAGGACCAAACCTGTAGAGGCGGAAAGTCGTGGTATATTGTCCTGTATACCCTCTACTAACCACACTTCCCGGCCAACGCACCAAGAATATGTAGCGGCAGAGCGCAAACAATCCAATAATACCAGGAGTCTGTTCAGAAGGTCCAAATCATTTATTTGTGCACAAGACTCAAGCAGAATCACATTCAAAATGGCTGAGCAATGGCTGTTAGTAAAACAACAACTTTTATACTGTTCTTTCCCATTCTGGACATAGGTAAACTTTTCATTGGTCCCGGTAACCCTTCTTTCACCATCTATTGGTCCCGGTACCGTTACGTAGCTATCCAATGAGGGCCCTTGACTGGGCTCAGCACCTGTTTCCCCCCCTTACAGTCCCAATTACAATGGTCAGTTCTTCAACTTCGATACTTTTCTCCTCCAAGGTCGCTAACCAGCTGGAATATGTGGGAAAGCAGGGCACTGTAACCTTTCTCTCAACAGAGTTAATTAATTCCATAGAAGCTTCACACATCTTATCAGTTCCAATTAAAGCTGTTTACTGTCTTTTCTAAGTTTCGTTTCTGCTTAGCTATGTTCAGTTAAGCTGAGTTAAGTTTCAATTCTATAGAGGCAATATTGGGGGAGGGGGGGGTTTCATTCCTCTGGGCCTAACCACAGGCTTCATTTACAGGTCAAGCTGCTTCAGCCTGTCTGTTTAGTTCAAGCAGCATGGATCATAGGCCTTCGCCTACCACACTGTGGCCAGTGTTGCTACCACTGGCCAGGGCAGCTTGGGTTGAACTGGGCTCGCTGCACAGAGTGAAGATAAGAAAGAAGGGAGGGACACTAAGGGCTAAATGCATGGGGGAGGAAAGAAGATAGATAATGGCAAGCTGAAGGCTAGGTGGATTGGTGGGGGAATGCTAAAAGACAGAAAAAAGGAGAACAAGAGGTCGAGCTGAAGGCTAAGTTGTGGATGCAAAGAAGGAAGAGAGGAACAGCTGAAGGCTAAGGGGATAGAGGAAAGTTAAGGAGAATGGAGTACAGGAGTGTGAGAGGGAAGGAAGAAGTGATTAGGGGAGTAACAAACGTGTAAGGTAATGAAGGGATAAAGGTTGAAGGAGAGAGATGAGCCAATGGAAGATAGATTTCATGGAGGGAGAGTTGGCAAAGGGCGATAATGGAAAAGTGTATGATAGAGATGAAGGTGGGAAAAAGAGAGGAATGGAGGCGAAAGGTGAGGGGATGGAAGAGATAAAGAGTGATGAGGGAAGGTAGAGGGTATATGGGTAAAGGAGGGACAAGTGAACTATGTGTGCGAGTGGAAGGCAGTAAGAGGCAGTGTGTGTGTATAAGAGGGGAGTGACGTGTGTATGTGTGAGAGCTGGGGATGAATGTGCAATGTGGGTCAGTAACAAGGCTGTATGTTATAAAGAGGGTTGTGAAATGACATGTGTGTGAGAAGGAAGGAATGGGTAGAACAGACAGAAGATAAGCCAAGTAAAAACGAAAATAAAATGATAGAAAGGAAATGGAATGTAAGGATGAGATTAGCAAGAGAATAAAGGGACAGCGGGAGGTCTGAGAGAATGGAATGTAAAACAGACATTTAAAGGGGAGGGAAATGTAGACAAAGAGAAAATGAATAAGTAGGGAAAATATTAAAATACAAAGTATAAATAAAAAGATAAAGAAAACATACGAAAGTAACTGAGATAGAATCAGAAGAAAGAAACAAGAATGAGGTTGACAAGAGCAAGAACTACAAAGGTTTGAAAATATTTTATTGAAAAATGTTGTTACATTACAGGATAAGTTGCCAGATTGGGAGCATTGCCCCGGCACTGGGGAAGACAATCACTTAAGTTTGATGACTAATAGGCAAATAGAACCACTTTCTTACAAAAACGTCACCAAAGACCCTGAGATGGTCACATAGAAACATAGAAACATGATGACAGAAAAAGACCACATGGCCTATCTAGTACTTCCTTCCATATCAACTACAACAGTCCCCTTTTTTCCTTTAGAGATCCTCTGTGTTTGTCCCATGCTTTTTTGAGCTCAGTTACTGTCCTCATCTCTACCACCTCCACTGGGAGACTATTCCATGGATCCACTACTCTTTCCGTAAAGAAATATTTCCGCATATCACTCCTGAATCTATCTCCCTTCACCCTCATCCCATGTCCCCTCGTAGCAGAACTTGCTTTCAATTGAAAGAGGCTCTCTCCCTGAACATTTATGCCACGGAGGTATTTAAACATCTCAATCATATCACCTCTATCCCGCCTTTCCTCTAAGGTGTACATATTAAGATCCTTAAGTCTGTTCTCATATGCTTTATAATGAAGCCCACTAATCATTTTAGTAGCCACCCTCTGCACCGACTCCATCCTGTTCACATCCTTTTGAAGGTGCAGTCTCCAGAATTGCACACTATACTCCAAATGAGGTGGCACCAAAGACTTATACAGAGGCATTATCACCTCCTTTTTTCTGCTAGCCATTCCTCTCCGTATGCACCCAAGCATCCTTCTAGCTTTTGCCGTCACCTTTTCTACCTGTTTAGCTACTTTAAGATCATCAGACACAACCACTCCTAGGTCCCGCTCTTCTTTAGTGGACAAAAGTACTTCACCTCCTATACTGTATTGCTCCCTCGGATTGCTGCAGCCCAAATGCATGACCTTACATTTTTTAACATTAAATCCCAGCTGCCAAATTCTAGACCATTCTTCAAGCTTAGCTAGATCCCTCCTCATGTTATCTACCCCTTCCTGGGTGTCTACTCTATTGCAGATTTTGGTACCATCCACAAAGAGGCAAACCTTACCCAATAGCCCGTCCGCTATATCACTAACAAAGATGTTAAAAAGAATTGGACAAAGGACAGATCCCTGGGGCACACCACTGGTAACATCCTTCTCCTCAGAGTGAGCTCCATTTACTTGTACTCTTTGTCGTCTCCCACCCAACCAATTTCTAACCCAAGCAGTAACTTTAGGGTCCATCCCTAGGGTGCTCAGTTTGTTTATAAGTCGCCTGTGAGGAACAGTGTCAAAGGCTTTACTGAAATCTAAATACACCACATCTAGAGCTCTCCCTCGGTCCAACTCCCTGGTCACCCAGTCAAAGAAATCAATCAGATTTGTCTGACAAGACCTGCCTCTGGTGAATCCATGCTGCCTCAGATCCTGTAATCCGCTGGACTCCAGAAACCTCACTATTTTCTCTATCAGCAGCGTTTCCAATAATTTACTCACCACCGAAGTTAAACTAACCGGGCTGTAGTTTTCAACCACATCCTTACTTCCGCTTTTGTGTAAAGGCACCACATGAGCCTCTCTCCAGTCCTTTGGCACCACTCCCGACTCCAACGAGGCATTGAAAAGGTCAGTCAGTGGAGTTGCTAGAACGTCCCCAAGTTCCCTCAGTATTCTAGGGTGTATCCCATCCGGTCCCATCGCTTTGTCTACTTTAAGTTGAGCTAGGTTCTCACGAACACAATCTTCTGAAAATTGTTCAAGATGTCCCTCGCTTCTGTTCCTATTTGTGGGTGTTTTCTGAGGTCCTCCTCCTGGTTCTTCATCAGTGAACACAGAACAAAAATATTTGTTAAGCAATTCCGCTTTATCCTTATCAGCTTCTACATATTCCCCCCTGCACCCTTGAGTCTGACAATACCACTTTTGCCCTTCCTCTTCTCACTAATATATCTGAAAAATGTCTTATCCCCCCATTTTTTTGCATTGGCTATTTCCTCCTCCTTTTGAATCTTTGCCTTCTTGACTACTTTGCTAGCTTCTCTAAGTTTTTCCAAATACAGATGCCTGTCTTCCTCTTTCTGTGATCTCTTGTATTTCATGAAGGCCTCCCTCTTTTTCTTCACTTTTTCAGCTACTTCCTTCGAAAACCATAGCGGCCTCCTTTTCCTTTTGCCTTTATTTACCATTTTAACAAAAAGGTTGGTTGCCCTTAAAATACCCCCTTTCAGTTTTGCCCACTGTTTTTCTACATCCCCCAGCTGTTCCCATCCCACTAACGACTCCCTGAGGTATTGGCCCATCTTCGCAAAGTTAGTCTTCCTAAAGTCTAAGATCCTCACCTTGGAATGGATTCTAACAGCCCTAGTCCTAATACTGAACCACACCATCTGGTGATCACTGGATGCAAAATGATCTCCCACTACAACATCAGAAACACTTTCACCATTGGTAAGCACCAAGTCCAGTATGGCCCCTTCACGTGTGGGGTCTGTTACCAATTGCCTGAATAGTTCTCCCTGTAGAGAATCCAGGATCTCCTTACTTCTAGATGATACTGCAGCAGGAATGTGCCAATCAACATCTGGCATATTGAAATCTCCTATCAGTAGCACTTCCCCTTTCCTAGCAATGCTGCGTATGTCTTCAATTAACTCTCTGTCCACCTCTTCCTCTTGTGAGGGAGGTCTGTATATCACACCAATGCTGACTTGCCACCCCCTAAAGCCCCCTAAAGCCACCATGGGTACGGAGGTTAGTAAGCACTGGACGGGATGAAGGGTGTTTTAGACTGTAGTTTGCCCTTGTGTATTCAATTCAGATTTTCCATTTTTACGGTAATTTATCACACATGATATTTGGTAAGAAGCAGCGTCTTCATGTGATCAGTGGTATAAAGCTCTGGTAGCTGTGATGGTCCTGGTGTAAACTGGAGTCTTTGTAGGTCATGGGGCGGAGGTATTATGTCAGGATCCAAAATGTCCAGACATGGTAGAAACAAAATACATTTAATTTTGGTTTAGCGATTGCATGTTTCTATTTCTAATTTGTGGTCCCTTGTTTTCCGTTTTGTATATGTGACCGTGGTGAGGGATTCTGCAGCAGCTAGTGTATAGTTTCTGTGTAGGGACTTGCAAGAGTCCTGCTTGTTCTGTCTTCCCAGTAATAGCTGCGTTGATGCTCTAGTCTAAGACATGGTGCAATGGACCTTGGTCTGACCCAGTATGGCATTGCTTTGCACTGGTAGGGCTGGGTTTGCTTGAGTCCCGGCTGTAATGTTATCATATGGCAGGTTTGCTATATCGTTCCTGAGAGCCTTTATTAAAAAGGGTTTATGTTACGTCACAAAGTACCTGCTAAAAGAGAGTTAGAGTTACTGTCAGTGAGATGAATAAACAGAGATTACCTTCAGCCAACAGAGTATGAATTCATTTTAATTTATACATTTGTGTTTCTTGATATTTTGCAGTCTACGTGATTGACATCAATGAATATAAGATATGCCATACTGGGTCAGACCAAGGTCCATCGAGCCCAGTATCCAGCAGTGGCCAGTCCAGGTCACAAGTGCCTGCCAGGTACCCAAAAGACCCACAGGTTCCATAAGGCTTATCAGAATCTCATGGAAAGAGTTGGGCAGCGGTGGGTGCTCTCAAGGCTGCAAGTTCACTTAGGTCAACTTGCACAGACCCCGCCCATAGTGTAGGGCAATAGAATTATGAAAGGAAACTGTTAGACGGAGGGAACAAGGGGCAATGAAAGCAGTGAGGAATCAGGATGGTAGGAGCAGATAAAAATAACTTCTTTTCTGAAAACAGGAGAGAATTTTGGAAATATATAATGTATTTTCTATGAATAAAATCAAGTTTAAGCATGTATGTATGTGCACTTATAACTCAAGAATGCCTGTTCCTGTCTTTTTATTAAACTATTGAAGTTACGGAATATCACCAACTTGTCATTTCTAGATTTTTGGGGGAAAGATGCCCGAGGAGGGGAGGACCCCAGGTGTCCCAGATTTGTTCTCCAAAAAAATCTGGTAACCTTATCTAAAGCACCTTATGGGGATGTTAGAAATCTCAGGACTGGCTGAAAATCTCCCTCCTGGATCCGAGTAACTTGGCAGCGATGGGTGGGCAGTCAGAAGCAAACATTACTATTTGCAACGGTCAGGCGTACGCAGGCTGTAAGCTGACAGGCAGGGCCCATAGCAATCTTCACCCTGCCCAGCAAGAGACAGCGTTAAAGACCACTCAATATCCGCGCCTCTCTGGGCTCCCGCCATATGGTTCAAAATCGCTCGTCCATCTGCATGCTTATTTCTGATTTTCAGAGCATGGTTTCAGTGGCAGAAATTCAAATTGAGGGCCCCCAAGCAAAATGCCGGAAAGGGCTCCCAGAGCAGGGGGGAATCCACCTCAGAAGGTATGTGAGCAGCTATAAATGGGCCCCCTTGCATTGCAGGGGCGGCTTGGGTGGAATTTACACCACTGCATGGGATATCAATAGATTTGTATCGAGGGCCGCTTTTACCTATGGACAAAAGGGGCAGCTGCCCCAGACTCCTGCACAACAGGGGCCCTGCTTCTACCCCCGCTACCGCCCTTTTCTAGGACACGCAGCAGCAGGCAGCAATATATTTAAAAAGGCACGATGGCACCAGAGTTACCTTCTGTTCCGGCGCCGTGGTTCCGTACGCGCTTCCGACCCCGTCTGATTCCACGTTAACAGCAAATGAAATCAGAGGGGGACAGAAGCGCAAAAGGCCCCAGAAGAGCAGGTAACGCCAATGCCATAGCACCTTTTCAAAAGTATTGCCTCTGACGCATGTCCCATCAGGAGGACGGGGACCCGCAAATAAGGGGCGCATGCCGGAAACGGTTGCCGGGGGCCTCATAAGGAGCTGAAGCAGCCCTATTTGTATCATTTTTCCGACCTCCTGTCACCACTTTTATACAGCGTAACATCTAGAAAAGGTCATGATAGGACCAACATGTCCTACTGAACTTTATAGGTGGGTCCTGTGATTTTATCCACTGAACTAACTCCTTCAACTTATCTTCAGATGCAGACCACGTTTAAAAAGTGTCGTCTGTAGACCTCTGCCAGGTAATGATATACTGAAAACAAATAGATTGATGGAGGAAAACCCTGGGACCTTTTGAATGGACGCACCACCCGGCTGATTTTACTGACTCCCTAGCTATCTTAGTCTGGTGAATTTGACTGGCAAAATAATCAGCAAGGATGGAAAAATGATTTATGTGATTTTGTAATGAATACTTAAAAAAGTAAGTATATGTAAATATAATATGAAGGAATTTGACACTTAAATGTATCTATTTAACATTTTTTTCTATACTGCTTTTCTATGAGTCAAAGCGGTTTACAAGGAACATTTCAGAACTCACAGGGAACATTGGAAAACATATCATAACATAATTATAATTTAACATAACGGTTGACAAAGTCTGTCTGCAAGGAGTACTTGGAGAGGACTATGGGACTTATACAGTGTATGTAAAGTGTGGCTTGTCCAGTGGAGTGGTCTAAGGTACAAGCTGATTTAGCAATTCCTTGAATCTTAAAGGCATATATGTTAACTGGTGTAGGGGGGCATTTACATATTTACAAGCTGTTAGCCATCTTGTCTGGCTTAGGTGAGAGTGGGTCTGTTCACGTTATGAGTCTGGATCATATGAATTTGAAACAGTGACAAACGTATCACATATGGAAGTTTCTTAAAGATGGCTAGTTACTTTGTCTGTTGACTGCCGGCTTATAGTGCGACCCACCTGGCTAGTTCTTCATACCATCCCGCTGGCTAAAATTTCTGGGGAGAACACGGAAGCGTCTTCAAACTCCAGGTCACTGAGGCATTTAAATTCAGCATGAATATGACGAGATGGCCAACATGAGCAACTCTGTAGGTTTGAGCATAGCCGCGGAGAAAGCTCCATTCCAGAGAATCTCTGATCCAGCGGACAAACATTTCACGAAACTCAAGTCGAGTGGTGGAGCATTAAACACGAATGAGATAAGTAATTTGAGTAGCATTTTTTAGAAGTTTTGCAGGCATCATAAATCATACATACTTAAATGATGGATTGCACAGGAGAGGACCAGTAAAGTTTCACTGCTTTTCCCTATTGCTAAGGTCCTTTTCATTTATCATTTTGAGTTGCGTGGATTAACTGTTCCAGTTTAGAATAGAAGTGTATCCCACTTTTTGACTATGCTTATAGTTCACTTCTATTTTTCAATTTTGCCTTCTTTTGCTCACTCTGATCAGACTTGAGGGAGGAGGTGTTAGCTCTTGAAAGCAGGGACAAAACTGTGTTGTTGGTCCAGACCAAAGGGCATCACCTTATATATTTAGCTATTGTTGTTTTTATTTATGAACTTTTAATTCTGTGATTCGTGGTAACCGCACGGTCAGACAGCCACACGATTTTGTATGTACCCCTGATTCTCACAGCACTGTATAAACAGGGCATTCCTTTCTATGGGCTTCTGACAGAGAATTGAACATCCACTTTTGTTTTTTATATTCCTGATCCCCTTATATCTGTGTAATCAGGACATTGCTTCCTGTCCCCCTCCTGCCACAGGATTAGACAGGCACTTGATGAGAGCAGTGGGGAAGGGAGTGGGAGTCTGTCTTAGAAAGGGAACGGTGATGGTGGGGGTGGGGGGATAAAATTATCATCTGAGAACAATAAGTTGATTTCTGTCTCACAAAATAATGAAATGGGAGGGGGGGGGTGTTCTTCAGAGAGCAATGGTTGGAGGGCTTTATTAGACATACAACCAGAAGGAGAGGGGTCTCAATCTCAAAGGGGGAGGGGCGCTCTAATTTTCAGATACTGAAAGAGGGGCACTGGTGAAGGAAGGTGCCTCAGCATGACTGGGAATGGGAAGTAGGTCTGGATCTGCAAGATTGCTGGTAGGGTTGCCAACTGACTCCAGATGCGCCCGACAGGCTTGATCCAGTCCTGGGTTTACCCCATTGCATACAGGGACATTTAGTTCTGATTTTTACATTGCACTCCATAGGAAATGGAAAACTACAAGTCCTTGCATGCAGTGGGGTAAACCCAGGACTGGATCAAGGCTGTCGGGCGCATCTGGAGCCAGTTGGCAACCCTAATTGCTGGCTGGGAACAGCAGGGGGGGCCCAAGGGGGGTGCAGGGCCATGTGCGGAAGCTCATTGCGGGGCCTCATTTACATAAATATTTGCACAAAATTAACATGCATTCCCTTTTAGTAAATATGCCTCTTAATGAGGGTCTGAATAAAGAAAGACTACCAGATTTCTACATTACTATATTCCAGTGCCAACCGCCAGGCACATTAGGAACTACTACAAACACTGCCCATTTAGAATCCATAACAAACCCACCGTATCGTAACAGCACTACCAGGACTCACAAAGCACCATACCCTATCTTAAAAAAGGCAACACTGCAAATATTAAACTGATACATCTCAGAATACTAATACGTCTTCTACTGGGGAAAGAGAACAAGTGGCACTGTCAAATAGAAACTACAAGAATAGACCACCTCAGCTCAGTTACACCTGCAGAACATAGACCATCACCAAACAAAGAACAATTTAGAAATAGACAATTAAGCTGGGAACCCCAAAAGCCAAACTTGGAATGTACTACAAACTGGAGAAATAAAACTATAAATTAATTTCCTCTTGTACTAAACAAAAACACAAAGACCTTAGCAATGCACATTTCCCACAGCTGATATATTCCAGTTAATAAATTCAAAATAAAAAAGTATTTTTCTATCTTTTGTTTGGGCATTTTATTTTTCAGTTGCAATTGCTCCAGTCACTTTCTTCTGGTTTCTTGGTGTCTTCTGCAAACTCTCGATCGTCTGCTGTCCATTTGTCCTTTCTTCTCTCTTCTAGTTGTTTTCCATTCTCTCTCTATATCTGCTTTAACATACTAATCTTTCCCCTTTTTCCATTTCTTTATTTATTCCTTTTTCATCCACTCAAATTTCACTCCTCCATCCTCAACCCCACTTACTCTCCCAGTTCCCGGCCAGTCTTAGATCTTTCTTCCCTCCCACACAAAATATCTTTACCCCTCTCTGTCCTCACTCCTCCAGCCCCATCCCCCAACATAAGCTCTTTTCTAGTTCCAGCCCCAACCAGCATCTGCGCCCTTCTAGTCCCATTCTCCCATCCCCCCCACATCAGCACATTTTCAGTTCAAACCCCCTCCATCAGCCCATTTCCAGTCCTATCCTAGCCTCCCCCATCAGCCCATTTGCAGTCCTATCCTAGCCCTCCATCAGCCAATTTCCACTCCTAGCCGCCCCCCCTGAAGAGCCCCACGCCTATCTGACTGGCTTTAGAGAGAGCTGGAGAGGCCCCGGCTCACCTCTGTACGGCCGCCGAAGTGAAGAGCACAATTTTTCTTCGCTTCGGCAGCTGTGTTCTGTATAGGCTGCTGGCGCGCTGAGTGCCAGGAAAGAGGAAATGCTCTTTGGCGCGCTGAGTGCCGGGAAACAGGAAATGCCCTTTGACCTACGGCGCTCCAGCAACCTACATTAGAACACAGGTACCAAAGTGAAGAAAAACGGCGCTCTTCACTTCGGCAGCTGTACATAGGTGATCCAGGGTCTCCCCGGTCCCCTCTGAAGCCAATCCTGCTAGGAGCCAAACAGCATGTGTGGGATATTGTTGGTGCGGGGCTCCCTGAAGCACGGAGCCCTGTGCAAACAACATTCTCGTACAATGGAAGGGTCAGCTCTGGGGGACAGCACAGGATGTCTCTACTTCATTAGCTACAGCTAAAAGCTCTCTAAAGAGACCTTCCTGGCAGTGAGCATCCCCAACCCAAAATGGTAAAGGGGATGGAAGGATATCCCTGTGAGGAAAGGCTTAAAAGGTTAGGGCTCCTCAACTTGGAAAAGAGACAGCTGAGGGGAGATATGATAGAGGTCTATAAATTAATGAATGGCGTGGAATGGGTAAACGTAGATCGATTGTTTACCCCATCAAAAAGTAGAAAGACTAGGGGACATGCAACAAAGCTACAGTGTAACACGTTTAAGACTATTTTTTCACTCAACGCGTAATCAAACTCTGGAATTCGTTACTGGAGGATGTAGTAAAAGCTGGTAATGTAGCTGGGTTTAAAGAAGGTTTGGACAAGTTTGATATCCACTGCTTGCCCCAATATAAGCATTGTGGAATCTGTGTCTTTTGGGGAAACTGCTAGGTAATTGTGACCGAGATTGGCCACTGTTGGAAACAGGATACTGGGCTCGATGGACCCAGTATGGCATATCTTATGTTCTTACAGCCCCTGTCTCTCTGAACTCTGGCTTTTATTTATTTTATTTATTTATTGGTTTTCTATACCGCACTATTCGGCATCAGCGCGGTTTACAAGGAACAGGTTTGTACAATGTAGAACGCTCAGACATTGAACTTACATATAACAGGGAATTTAAACATGGATAACATGTTAACTTTTGGAGACAGACTAAAGGCTCTGTATGTAGCTTTCTGGGATTTAAGGTGGGCTTGTCTGCAACCTCCTGCTCATTCAGAGATGTTTTATATAGTGTTGGTTGGGCAAAATAAAAAAATGTTTGTTAAATATATTTTTAGGCCATCATTCTAAACAATGTACAAGGCAGCTAAGTGAGAAGCTGATGGAAGAGGAGAAAAATCGATTTTCCTAAAATTACAAGGGGTGTCTGTAAGAGAAGTCAGATTTGCACCCTGGTTTCTTGGTTTCACAGCCTATTCTTTAACCTTCATCGTGGGCTGTGCACCCTCTCCCGCCATCCTTGGAGTCTGAACTGGACCTCTCAAAGCTGCCAAGTTACTAGTTGGAGGAGTGAGATTTTTTGCCAGGTGTGATTTAAAACTTGCAGTGCAGTATGGTATTTGCAGACCCTGGTTTTACCCATTGGAATCAGTGCTGCAGGTCCCAAAATACATGGATGAGATTGTCTGGAATCGAGGACTGGCTCCTCCCGCACTCCTGGAACTGGGTAACTTGGCATCTCTGGGCTCTAGATGGCAAAAGAGGGTGTGGACAGGGGAGCAGCCCCTGGGAAGGTGGGAGGAAGGAAACGGCAAGGGCACCTGTCTATGGGACCTATCCGAGCACAGCCGATCCAGCTCTGGTTGCAGTCCCAGTGCACGTGTGGGACCTGCCCTCCTCTCCCAAGCTCAGCAGCCCAGAGGGATCCAGTCCTGCTTTTCCCCGAGCGGTGCATGCTGGGTAAGGCATTGCAGCCGGGTGCCTGCATTTTTTTTATAACGCTCGTGGAGCTGTTGCAATATCCTTCTGCTGCCTTTAAGTGTTTGGGTGAGTGTCTGAGTTTGAACGGACCTTTTCGTGCACGTTTATGGCTGGGTTGTGTGCGCGCAGATTTGTGCGCTCTTCCTGCACGTTGCTGCGTATAGACAGATGTACCTGGGTGTAGATAAAGCTGCGGATCTGTATATATCCGAATGTAGCCCCTTTGTGCATATTGCTCTGTGTCGGGTGCATGAGGGTGACAAATCCATGTCCGTTCTTTTGTGCGTAATCTTAGCTGTTCCCCGCTCTCCCAGCATAGGATTCCCAGTGCGGTATAGAGTCCCTCGCTCCCTCTGATCATGCATGTCCTCGTACTCCGGTTTCATATTGTCCTGTATGTATGTATGTCTTCCCTCCAGAGCCCTGCTGTAAATCCCCTCTTTACCCACCCTATCCCCCACCTCTCCATCATGCCCAGCAGAATCCCCCATTCTCTTTTTCTGCCCACAAGTCCAGCATCTTATATTACCTTCCAGTGTTCCGGTATTGTCCCTTCCCCTCTGTGACCGCTCCTCGCTTTCGTAATCCAGACTTTCTTCTTTCGTATCCCCTCTACTACTCCTGCTTATCATTTGCATAGCGCTGCAAAGTGTAGGCAGCATGTAAATATACACGTGGGATATGGTCCATCTCAATCTAGGCAAGACAGAAACACAACAAAGAGGGGACTAGAGATGGTCTTGACCCTCCCCCTGTTGTGTCCAGAATCGCTGGCTCTCCCCTCCTCCTGTGTTTAGTCCTAAATTTAAAACTTTTATATTTTATATTTAGTTTAGCTCAACAATACCTGTCCCTCTGCCCAGACCACCAAACAAGGCTTCCGGAGCCCTGAGGACTCTGGCCTGAGCACTGCAACAAACTTCACTTTTTTTTCTTTTTTTTTTTTTGTAACTTTCTCCTGCCACCCAGACCCTCAGTACATCAACCCCGACACACATACACACGGTCCACTACTACATGCATATTACTTGCTGCTGCAGCTTCTAAGCAGAATGGAGGTACAGCAGCAAATTTGGGCATAGCAGAAGTGAAGAGCGAAGGGAAAATGCTGGACTACTGGGGAGGGGGTCAGGGAAGTGCTCCAAGTGCCACCCCCCTGACTTATGCTGTCCTAGGTGGATGCCTAATCTGCCTAGTGGTAGTGCCGGCCCTGCTTCTTACTACGACTATCTTGCTGACCGGTATGGACTCCTACGCCTGGCTCATTCTTGCCAGTAGGTATTCTCCTCCTCTCCCTCTGGTCTTGTGCAACCAGTATGGCCACCCACAGATCTCATGCCAGCTTTCCGTAGCCCCTCTCTCTTTCCCCTGGAAAAGATGCCCCTTCCTTTTGCTTCAACCTGCATGATCCGTCGTGCTGCCAACCAATTTGATTCTTCTTTCCAGGGCACTGAATGAAGCATGCCGGCATGCATGGTCCACGGTTGCTACAACAGCACGGGACGGTCACAGGGGGTCAGCTTTCACCGCTTTCCCCCTGATGGGCCCCTCTTTGAGCAGTGGCTGCAGGCCTTGAAGCACCCGGACCTGTTGAAGGACTTCCGACCCCAAAAGCATCACGTGGTCTGCTCCCAGCACTTCCAGCCCTGGGACTTCAAAGATGACTTGCACAGACGCCTCATGGGTACATATGGAGGTGTGTGTACGTAAATACTTCAGGTCGGATTTTAAAAATGTGTGGTGCTCTTGTTCCCCTGTTTTTTTAAATCTTTTATTGACGCACCATTTTTCCCTAATCTTTTACTCCAGGCGTCCCCAAACTTTTTTAACCAAGGGCACCAATGGACCTTTCAGATTACTGAAAGAACGGAGGATTTTGCTGAGTTGGGAAGGGAGGGGTGTACAGAACAAACCTCCTCCTACTTCTTACCCTGCAGCCTGTTCAGCAGACATGGTCGACGCTCTGGGGTCATAGTTTGTGGACGCCTGCATATCCCCTCCTCCCCCCATGGTCCAGTATCTGTCTTTCTCTTCTCGACCCCTTCCCCCTCCAGTCCTACATCTCTCCTCTGGCTCGCTAGGCTGCAATAGGCACAGCAGTTTAAGAAACGCTACTCTTGCCACCCCAAAACCTTCCCTCTGGCTGAATTTTCTGTTTCTGACGAGAGCGGGATGCAGCAAATGGTGGGGGCCGGGGGCCGGGGAAAGGTAGTGCTTTTTAAATTGCTGCCGTGTCCCAGTGAGATGCATTCATGACAGCAGGACCAGGGGAGGTGGGAAGGGTGGCTGCTGCAGTGGTGCTATGGAGCCATATTTATTTATTTATTTAGAAGCTTTTCTATACCGCGCTATTTATTATCAGTGCGGTTTACAGGTAACAATTTGACTCTAGGGCGGTAACAGAGCAGCCCTGAGTTTACATATAACAGGGAAGATGACATGGAGTTGAACTGGGGGAACTATGTACATTCAAGCAGTGAAAGATGAGGGTAGGTGGCTATTTACAATGATGCACATCTGTAAACTGGATTTAGTCCAGTTGATTGTTTATAATTCCTTCGGGTATATATTCCCATATTTCTGTAAATGCATATTCTAGAGCTACTAGAGTTCATAGTATTACTGACGTGGCTTAATATATAAGGCTCTACTAGATTGATATTGTGTTCAGAGTAGATTGTGTAGATTAATATTGTGTACAGAGATTGGTTTGCGGTTAGGACCAGCCTAGTTTGTCTGTGATGAGTGTGACGTTAAAGGATTGGGTTGTGGGGTGGGAGGAAGGAAGGTGTTGTTGGGTTGTGAGAAGTGTAGAAGGAACAGATGATGCTTGAGGGCTTTCCTGAATTGCTTGAGGTCACTGATTGATCTGATGCTGGGAGGGAGGTTGTTCCAGCATCTGGGAGCGTAGAAAGCGAAGGCTCTGTTACTAGTTGATTGTGCACATTTTGTGGTTTCCCTCGGGATGATAAGTGTATTGGAGGCAGATGTTCTCCTTGGTCTATTGTTGGGGGTGTGAGTGATGAGGGCTGAGATTGAGGAGGGGGATATTTTATTGATGGATTTAAAGGTAATGAGGAGGGCTTTGTATGCGATCCTGGAGTTTATTGGAAGTCAGTGTAGGTCCCTTAGGATGGGGGTTATGTGGTCTCTCCTGGATGCTCCGCAGAGGACACGGGCAGCAGAATTCATTGCTAATTGTAGCGGGTTTAGGGTGCTCTTGGGGAGGCTGTGGAGTATAATTTTGTGTAGTCAAAATGGGGTGTTACTAGCGCTTGGAATATTGTGCAGAAATTCATTGGGTCCAACATGGGTCTCAGGTGACGTAATGTCTTGATCTTGTAGTTTATGGTCTTGACAGTGCTACTTATGTGCGCTGTGAAGTCTAGCTGTTGATCCAGAGTAACACCCAGGTAGCGTATGGTGGGCTTGCTTGGAAGCTCTGCATCTCTTACTTTTAGGGCTGAGGGGGGTGAAAAGCTTTTGTTCTTCGTGATGAATAGGACCTCGGTTTTTTTGAAGTTTATTCGAAGGTTCTGATTGTGAAGCCAGTCTGTGATTGTGTTGAAGCAGTCCACTAATGCTGTATAGTCAGGACGCATAACATTGATAGGTGTAAACAACAGCACGTCATCTGCATAGATCAGGCATGAAATTCCGAAGGAGCGGATGATATCACATATCGGCTGCATGTATATATTAAAGAGCAGCGCGGATAAGGAGGAGCCTTGGTGTACCCCTTGTTTTTCCTGAAATGGTTCAGATGTGTTGGAACCAATCCTAACTTGTGGCCATCGGTCTTCTAAGTAGGATTTACACCATTCCCATGCAAGGCCATGGATTCCCTTCTCGTGGAGTCGTGTTAGGAGTTGGTCGTGGTCGACTGAATCAAAGGCTGCTGCAATGTCAAGGAAGATTAGCGCGAAGCCCCTTTTGATGTTGTCTATCTCACTGATTAGGGTGTTGGATAGGTAAGTAGTGTCTCAACTCCATGAGCTTCCCTGAAACCATGCTGGCAGAGATCTAGGGGGGATGAGGTGTCGATATGTTGCTGAATCTGTCTCTGGGCCACCTTCTCAAATATTTTAGCTAGTAGTGGGATGCTTGAGATTGGCCGGTAGGACTCCTCCTTCTGCGGGTCCAGCTGGTTATTCTTTAGCAGTGGTCGTATGGATGTCTGTTTAAGAGCAGATAGGAATATTCTAGTTGAGAAGGAAAGTTTTGTGATCTCGGCTATGATTGGACTGAGTTCAGATCGCATTGATCTGATCCAGTATGCTGGGCATGGGTCGTTTGGTGCAGTGGTGGTGTTGAAAGTGGCAATAAGGTCTTCAATGCTTCTAACAGATGGTGAGAGCTTGAGGAGGGGAATTTGATACTGAGGTATCCGGGAAGGTTTTGGGCTCGAGGCTGTGATTGTTTTGACAGCTTTGGATTGAATATAGTTGGCATATAGCTGTGGTTGTATAGGTTCATGTTGTGGTGGAGATGGTTCCTTGATTAAGGATTTTACTAAGTCGAATAGGTCGCGGGGCTTGTTCAGTGAATGGCTGAGGAGCTCGGAGTGGAATTCTTTCCTTTTGTTCCAGATTAATTCACGATGAGTTCTCAGGTGAGATAAGTATGTGGCTTGATCCGCTGTGTTATGGGAGCATCGCCATTTTCTCTCAAGTTTTCTAAGGAGAAGTAGGGAAGACCGTAGCTCAGAAGAGAATCAAGGAACTGTCTTCCTTTTACCAGTGCAATTATTGGATGTTGGATGTTTGTTAGAGGAAGGCTGTTGAGAGCACCGGTTAAGGGTGTCATTCCAGTTAGCGATCATGCCGTTGAGGTTGGATGATGACTGTGTAAGTTTTGGGAGCGCATATTTAGTAAACTCTTCCTTGTCAAATGGTTTGAAGCATACAGGGTTTGCTGATGTCAATACACTTACTCGGCTGAGTGGATCTTGCTCTTGTTGTGATGGGATCTGGAAGGTTATTAGGCTATGGTCTGACCAGGGGACGGGGGTGATGGATAGGTCAAAGTGATGCTTGCTTCTTGCTTGTGATTGTGAGTGGTGCGAAGACCAGATCAAGAGCATTCCCTCGTTGGTGGGTGGGATCGTTTACAATTTGTTTGTAACTGAGGTCAGTCATTGCTTCGAGGAATGAGTTAGTAAAGGCGGCTTGAAGGGAGGCAAGGTTAAAATCACCCATCAGCCAGTTTGGTTTGCTTGGGTTTTCAGTATTACAAGCCAAATCAATTATGTTGGAGAGTTCATCGAAAGGAGAGCTTGGTGTTCTGTAAATGAGATTGATTGTGTTGTGTTTGTTAGAGATAGTAATTGTGTCTACATGGTGTGTGCTTCTGACTAGGCTCGTCCGGTATTGGAGTTCAGTTTTTGCTAGGATGAAGACTCCTCCACCTCTTCTGTTAGCCCTGTTGCATTGAGAAGTTAGGTGGGGTGAGTTGATTTAGGAGGACAGTGTCAGTGTCCGAGAGCCATGATTCAGTGACCATTAATATATCAAGGTTGAGGTTAGTTAAAAGGTCGGTAATGACTGGCCATTTCTTGCGGGCCGAGCATGCGTTGATGAGGGCGCATCTGAGATCTTGGTGCGCATGTGGTTTGACAAGTTTTGTGTTATTTGGCTGCTCTAGTGTTATGTAGAGCAAGTGTGGATGTCTGTTATGGTAGGAGTTTGGTGGTAGTTGGTGGTGGCTGTGATGATATTTCTTACTCATGCTGTGAAGTAGGGGGATAGGGTTGTGGTCATGTGAAAATGCGTTAGTGTCATAGATGGCACTAGTGAGGGCTAGTATGGAGATGGCCATGATTAGCTGCTATGTGTTGGATCAGCCTGAGGTGACTGGGCGGTTGTGTACCCCGAGACCGTTTGAGGTGTTTGGGGTTGTACGTTCAAGGTGGTGGGTAGTGGTAAAGGCCTATAGATTATGCACTCAAGCAAACAGAAACTTATGCAGGAATAGCAGTTAAGAAGCAAAGTAATGGGAGTTGCTTTGTCTCACAGTTACAGGGAAAGATACTTTGTTTCTTCAATCACAGTTACAGAGAAAACTACTTTGTCACGTAGTTAACAATTTAGAAGATCTCTTACATGTCTTACGATTCAGCGGCGCTGCTACTGTGAAGAACTTGAAGTTTCCGCTGGATTGGAGGCAGGAACGGCCGTGATCAATGGGTCAATTTCGCCTTTAGTAGATTACGCCTCTAGGGCTTCGTTCCTGGAGCAGACTAGATCAAATGGCATTTGTTGGGTTGGCTCTTGGCGTCTGGTTAGCGGTTCATGCCTAAGGGCCACGCCAAAGGGCCCTCTGGCACGGGCCCGCAAGGTGCGGGTGCGCCTGCTGGTGCCCTCCTTTAAAGGTGCAGAAATGCCCCGATTGGGCAGCGGATGTGGCTGGAGGTGTCCCGGAGCGTCAGTAGCTCGATCCCTCCTGGGAGAGGACGCGGTGATGGAGCCATATGGTTTGGGGATAGGGTTGCCAACTGGCTCCAGATGCGCCCAACAGGCTTGATCTAGTCCTGGGTTTACTCCATTGCATCAAGGGACATGTAGTATTGCTTTTCTTATGGAGTGCAATGGAAAAATCAGAACTACATGTCCCTGCATGCAATGGGGTAAACCCAGGACTGGATCAAGCATGTCTGGTGCATCTGGAGCCAGTTGGCAATCCTATATGGGGAGCACCAAACAGGCTGAGGGAAATGGGTTTTGTGGGCTGGCTTTGGTCCAGAGGCTGTAGTTTGGGGACCCTTGCTTTATTTCTTTGCTGTGTTTTTTTTTTTTTTACATTTTTAGCCAATGTTTTAGAAGAGCTGGGACGTGTCCCTGTGCAGATTTCTCTGTAAATATGACACCTGGGAGTTGACCCCATATATGTGTGAACCGGGAAAGCTAGAATTCAAGTCCCACTTCCTCTTGTGACCTTATCTCACTTTTGCTTTGGGTACAAACTTTGATTGCAGACTCTCTGGAGCAGGTACCCGCTGTACCTGATTGTGACTTGCTCTGAGCTTGGATTTGGGAGAGCGAGTAACAAACTCTAAATCCACAAATCCATGCTAGCTGTTGTAGAGCGGAAGGGGAATGTAAAGCGCATTCTGTCTCCCCCCTGAAACGCCTGCCGTGCTGATAAATTCCACATTCAGCCGGTCGGCTTGGTTGATTGGCTAGCATATTCATCCTAAATTCTGATACAGTTTCAGTATATGCACTTGTAGATAGGTTGCATCAAATCAGCGTGGGCCACTGGACGAATCGTTCTCAGTTTTAAGATTATCTTTATTCCATGTGGTAGTATACCGCCTCTAAGCACCATCAAAGCGGTGTACAAATTCAAATTGAGTGGAGGAGTAGCCTATTGGTTAGAGTAACTGCCTAGTACCCAGAAGATCAAGGGTTCAATTCCCACCAGCACTCCTTGTGACCTTGGGCAAGTCGCTTTACCCTCCATTGCCTTGGAAGAAAAAGCCTGGCAATCTACTACTTCCAGTGATATATTGTGTCACACCCTCATCGGGCCCCTCCGGTGGAGACTGGTATTATGGCTTAATACCTTTTCTTGGCTTTCTATATGCTATAGATAGTCCTGCCTGGCCCTCTGTGGGTGGTAGTTGTACCGTTTTCTTGTAATCACTCAAACACACAGTTCACACTTTAAATCAAGGGCTTTATTCCCCCGTCCAATGAGGTATTCTTTTTCTTGAAGAACAAAATAATCAAAAGCCACTCTGGCAAATAACAGAAGCAAACATTGAACAAAAAGTGCTTTCCTCAGCTTTAACTTTTTAACAAAAGAAAAACAGTTCTCTTCATGAGCACTTAATCCTTTTCTTTTGCTGATATAAATCAATCAGGATTCACTTTAAACCAAGCAACTTCTGCCAGTTACTGTGTTGCTGTTTAAACCTTCCTTGTACATATATTTTCTTATCTCAATGAAAACTCTTCCTCTTCAGTTGTCACTAACGAGCATTCCATGGGTTCAGTGTTATCTGGTACATTAGAAATATCATGTGGCATTAAAGGATAACCATTTGTACCTACGTTTTCTGTAGCAGCTGTCCTGCCGAGCTCACTCTGGTTAATCACGTCAGCTACGTGACTGCTTCCTGGCTCTAGGCTAAAACACTGCTGGGTATTACCGTATACTCTGGATAATGGCTTGTAAGAGCACTCCTCCTGTGTAAAGCTATGAGGTAACTGCCCATAAACACTGGTATTAGAGTCAAACAGCTTGTATCCTGTCTTGAATGGGTTAAAGGCTAATTCCTCTGATACAGCTGTGGGAGTTTTCAGTGCTGACAACGGCACTCGAGAGAAGTCTGAGCATTTAAAGTTGCTAGCAGAATTATAAGGTAAGAGACCTTCCTTTCTCTTGTAACTGCCCGTACAAGGAAAGAAGTTGTTTCCTTTTCCCTTTATCTCTGCTCTAGGCTGGCTTCTTCTATTAATCCTGGACTTAGCCCATTCGGGTGTAAAACAGTCCTGTTCCACTTTGAATGCCTTGCTTCCTGCAAGAGGATTCCTCCCTCTTCTCTTCTGGCTTTCACACACACACTCTGTGTTCAACAGCTGATCTCCACACGTACTCACATAGTCCTGAGACTCATTCAAGCTGTCCTCTGGTATATGTTGCTGACACTCTCTCTCATTTCCTTCCTTCCACCAACTTTGGTCCTGGAGATGAGATTGGCTTATAGTGTTTCTTTCTCTTTCCCTCCGTTCCCACGACTGAGGTTGTTGCTTCCACCTCTGTCCGTGCTCACTCTCCCTCACTGCTTGTGAGTGTGCCTTATGTATCTGTCCCCGGGTTCCACCCCTTCTCAGCTGATCCCTATCAGGTAAATCAACCTCCATTCTCATGCTGGCTGGGTGTGTCTTTTTACCCTTTTCCCACGTGTGCCGTGGTCGCTCATAGCAACTATTTGACATGTTTTTGTTTACCTCATCAGGTTCTGCCTGATTTTCTCCGTTAATCTCCATTTCCTCTGGGTCCCCTGGGTTTACCTTGTGACACATTCCCCCCCTTAAAACATTACTTGCTGCCGCCTTTTTAGGTGGCCAGCATGTAATTCCATTCCTGGTTCTACACTGCTGTTCACAAAAGGCAAAATGTGCTGTGGCTGACCTTTCTCTCCAGGGCTTTAATACATTTATATGATATACCTGTCTACGACCTTTATCGTTTTCAATGAGATAGGATACAAATCCAACCTTTTTTATCACTGTGCCAGGCCCCTTCCAGTGAGTCTCAAACTTGGGACCAGGGTCTGCCACTTGAATTAAAACCTTATCCCCTGCTGCCAGCTCTCTAGCCTGCGTACCTTTGTCATAGTAAAATTTTTGTCTTTTCTTACTCTGATTCAAATTCTCCCTTGAGGCTTGGGAAGTCTTTTCCAGGCGAGTCCTTAGTTCTTTTAAGAACTGCGGGATGCCGATTTCAGGTATCTTGGGTTCTACCCATTCTTCACGCAGAATGTCTAGTATCCCCCTAGGTGTCCTCCCAAATAAAAGCTCAAACGGTGACACTCCCAAGGAGGTTTGGACCCGTTCCCGACAAGCGTATAATACAAACGGAAGGAGCGTATCCCATTCCGCCATCTCCCCCCTCCTTAATCCTCTTCTCAGTAGGTGTTTAATTGACTGGTTAGTCCTCTCCACTAACCCATTGGTCTGAGGGTGATACGCCGCTGTTTTTTATATGGCGTATTCCGAACGCCTCCCAGACCTTGGCAAGGTATTTGGAAACAAAATTACTGCCCTGATCTGTAAGTATTTCCTGAGGAAATCCCACCTCACAAAACAATTTTATCAGTTCTTGTGATATTATTTTGGCCGAAATGTTCCTGAGTGGAATGGCCCACGGGAACCGTGTTGCATAGTCCACAATGACTAGGAGGTATTGATAACCTCGAGGTGTTCTTATTAATGGGCCCACAATGTCTACTCCCATTCGGCGTATCGGTGCCGTGATTGTCGGCAACGGTATCAAGGGTACGGCCTTGGGTCTTACTATAGAAACCCTTTGGCAGGTAGGGCACGAATCACAATACCGTTTTGTTTCTTGGTATACCCCTGGCCAATAGAAACGTGCCAAAATTTGGTCAAAGCGTTCCTTGAACGCCTTTGTGGCTACCTACTGGGTGGTCATGCGCTAAACGCAACACTACCGACTTGAAATTTACAGGTACTACCAGCTGTTTACGTATCGCATCTGTATATGGATCGAGACTCTCTCTATACAAGATTTCCCCATCTAGAAAGAACCGGGGTAACACTGTCCTTTCTTTTTGGGCCCACTCAAAAGCTCTTTTGAGTGCCAAATCCTCTCTTTGTTCTTTTGGGAAGGATGGAATTTTTGTACCAGTGCGGCAGGCACCCACGGTAATCCCTCCCCCGTTTCCAATTCCCTTCTTCCCTGAGTTCTTTGACTCCTTTCATGGCGCTTTTTGGCCTTAGCCTTTTTCCCGCCCTCACTCGGACTCTGGACCAAGTCATCGTGATGAGGAAGTGTATCTGTCCCTTCTTCTCCGGGAACTTCCACATCAACCTTCTCTTCCGGTTCAGTTTTTTTCCCTACCGGGGACTCCCTAGTTTCTACTTTACTAGTTTGAGATCGGGTAGAGACTAAACCCATCTTCAAACCCATCCCTTGTTTTAACCCCTTTTGGAAAAACGGCCAATCACGTCCTATAATTAAATTCTGCGGTAGTTCAGAGACTACTGCTACCTGTAATTTTTTCTCGATGCCCATTCCTTTGACATGCACCTGATATAGGGGATATGGAAACTGTGTCCCGTGTATACATTGTACCTGTACCTGTTCTTTTTCCTGATTCAATATATCAGGGTTAGACTGTTTTATGGTTTCCCAAAGTTTCCGTGAAACCAAACTTTGTTCAGCCCCTGAATCAAGAAAAGCCATAGTATTTATCCCCTCTATTTGGACTTGTAGAAAAATACCCTCTGGTGTTTGTTTTTCCACCCCTGTTACAAAGACCATCCTAACTTTACATTCCCTCCGAATGTGTCCAGGCTTTCCACATTTGTAACATTTCTTAATGTTTGTGGAGAAAACCTCTTTGGCCATATTACCACTAGGTGCCTTAATTCTTTCATACCTCTTCCATTCATCTGACTCATCCATACCTGCTACTTTTAAAAGGTTTACCCTGGATGTATCAGTTCTCTTAGCTTCCCTGAATACTTCAGCCATCCTAGTTGCTTCCTCCATATTGGAGCAATTCTGTAACGTAAGAAACGTTTTCATCTCTGGGGTTACTGCCAACAAGAACTGTTCTAGAATAATTTCGTCTAGAATTGATTCTACTGGTTTTCCCTCTGGATCTAACCATTTATAGGCAAGATTCCTAAGCCTTTGATACAATGCTTTCGGGGTTTCAGTTATATGCATGTGTGCCTCTCTAAACAATCGCCTATAATGCCTAGGTGAAAGGCCTAGTCTGTCTTTTACAGCCCTTTTAATTTCTACATAATTATTAGCCAGGCTGGCCGGCATAGCTTTAAATGCAGACAAAGCTTCACCGTTTAGGGTCATTGCAAACCGCATTGCCCATTGCTCAGATGGCCATTGAAGATTACTAGCAATCCTCTCAAAAGCTTCTATAAAATCATCCGGATTGTCCTCCGGTTTTAACTGTCCCAAAGACAAAGCAAAGTTAGTGTTCATCTCTACTTGCGGTATTGATGTAGTACGTGCTACTTCTTCACCAGTTTTTTTTCAGCAGAGCGTCCACAGCTTCTAATAGCGGCCTTTGCTGCTCCCTCGCAGAAGCTATGTATTGCTCCTGTAAATGCTGCACCATTCGGGCTTGCTTGTCCCACTGTTCAGCTATCCACGACATCACGTCCTGTGGTTCCATCTTCTCCAGACGCTGTTCCTGTAAGAAAAAGAAAAGAGAAAGGCCCACCAAGTGCGGTATCTTTTATACAGGACTTTACTCTAAACTAGAGCGCCCCCTCTTTCCTCACAGGATATCCTATCCCAGTCTACACAGGCTACTATTACCTTAGTCTCCTGGCAGACTCAAGCATGTGAGAAAAGGGTCTTTTCCAGTCCTCTGGCCGACCTGCCAGCGAATATTCCACTGCACTTGTCTTGTGATGCCAATATTCTCCTTCCTTTAGGCAATGTCTTTTTTGTTTCTTCTGTTCCAAAAATATTTTGCCCCCCCAAAAAAAAATATCCTCACTCCTACGCCATTTTTATGTCACACCCTCATCGGGCCCCTCCGGTGGAGACTGGTATTATGGCTTAATACCTTTTCTTGGCTTTCTATATGCTATAGATAGTCCTGCCTGGCCCTCTGTGGGTGGTAGTTGTACCGTTTTCTTGTAATCACTCAAACACACAGTTCACACTTTAAATCAAGGGCTTTATTCCCCCGTCCAATGAGGTATTCTTTTTCTTGAAGAACAAAATAATCAAAAGCCACTCTGGCAAATAACAGAAGCAAACATTGAACAAAAAGTGCTTTCCTCAGCTTTAACTTTTTAACAAAAGAAAAACAGTTCTCTTCATGAGCACTTAATCCTTTTCTTTTGCTGATATAAATCAATCAGGATTCACTTTAAACCAAGCAACTTCTGCCAGTTACTGTGTTGCTGTTTAAACCTTCCTTGTACATATATTTTCTTATCTCAATGAAAACTCTTCCTCTTCAGTTGTCACTAACGAGCATTCCATGGGTTCAGTGTTATCTGGTACATTAGAAATATCATATGGCATTAAAGGATAACCATTTGTACCTACGTTTTCTGTAGCAGCTGTCCTGCCGAGCTCACTCTGGTTAATCACGTCAGCTACGTGACTGCTTCCTGGCTCTAGGCTAAAACACTGCTGGGTATTACCGTATACTCTGGATAATGGCTTGTAAGAGCACTCCTCCTGTGTAAAGCTATGAGGTAACTGCCCATAAACACTGGTATTAGAGTCAAACAGCTTGTGTCCTGCCTTGAATGGGTTAAAGGCTAATTCCTCTGATACAGCTGTGGGAGTTTTCAGTGCTGACAACGGCACTCGAGAGAAGTCTGAACATTTAAAGTTGCTAGCAGAATTATAAGGTAAGAGACCTTCCTTTCTCTTGTAACTGCCCGTACAAGGAAAGAAGTTGTTTCCTTTTTCCCTTTATCTCTGCTCTAGGCTGGCTTCTTCTATTAAATCCTGGACTTAGCCCATTCGGGTGTAAAACAGTCCTGTTCCACTTTGAATGCCTTGCTTCCTGCAAGAGGATTCCTCCCTCTTCTCTTCTGGCTTTCACACACACACTCTGTGTTCAACAGCTGATCTCCACACGTATCACATAGTCCTGAGACTCATTCAAGCTGTCCTCTGGTATATGTTGCTGACACTCTCTCTCATTTCCTTCCTTCCACCAACTTTGGTCCTGGAGATGAGATTGGCTTATAGTGTTTCTTTCTCTTTCCCTCCGTTCCCACGACTGAGGTTGTTGCTCTCCACCTCTGTCCGTGCTCACTCTCCCTCACTGCTTGTGAGTGTGCCTTATGTATCTGTCCCCGGGTTCCACCCCTTCTCAGCTGATCCCTATCAGGTAAATCAACCTCCATTCTCATGCTGGCTGGGTGTGTCTTTTTACCCTTTTCCCACGTGTGCCGTGGTCGCTCATAGCAACTATTTGACATGTTTTTGTTTACCTCATCAGGTTCTGCCTGATTTTCTCCGTTAATCTCCATTTCCTCTGGGTCCCCTGGGTTTACCTTGTGACAATTGCCAAGAGGTAGCTGGGTCACCAAGATTCAGCACCGACTCAACAGCACACAAAAAAAATTATTATATTTCAGCAGAAAGGGAATGCCATTTTTTTTTTATTTTTATAAGACAGCAGCAGAAAAGCAAGGGAATGGTATAGAGATTGGGGGATAGGGCTGGAACTCCCAGAACCAAACAGAGCTTGAAACAATCCAGATAGTTTTTCAGTTTAGCATGAAAACTCTTGCGTGATGAATCGGTGCGTCGGTGAGATGGTAAGGCACTCCAGAGAGAAGGTGCGGTGAAAAAGAAAACCAAAAGCACGGGTGGGCTCTAACCTGGCTGAGGTGACTGAAGGGATGCAGAAACGGTTCTCCTGAGTTGAGCACGGCGCGCAAGCAGGCACATAAAGAACAATAAGAAAGGCTAGGGAAAGGGGTGGGGGGTTGAATTTAGAAAGCTTTGTGTGCAAGAACCAATATCTTGAACTGGATCCTTTTGGGGAAGGGGGAGCCAATGACATTGAATGGACAATAGGGATACGATGATCGTATTTGGTAGCACGACCCACAATGCAAATTGCAGTATTTTGAATTGTCCACAGTCGTTTCATTTCAGCGGCAAAAATTCCAGAAATAATGATATTGCAGTAGTCTAACTGAAGGTGACAAGTGCATGGATCAAAGAGAACTGGCCTGGGGCATCTAGACGTGACGAAACGGCACGGAACTGATGAAGGGCAAGGAAAATAGATTTTGTTAGGGTAGAAATGTGACAATGGAATGAGAGTTCTGAGTCAATATGAGCCTCCAGATATTTGAAGTAATCGGTAAGGGTGATCTGAATGTCTGCCAGTGTTTGTGCAACTATAGGTTGGGGGAGATACCCAACAGTCCAGGTGGAAGTGGTTTTCTGAGGGTTTAATTTCAAGTAGTTTGCTTGAAGTCAGCTGGAGACTTTCACCGAGCAACCATTAATGACAGACTGGTCAAGGGAGCAGTAGTCGATAGATTTTGATGTGCCAACAATATAGAAAAGTGACGGTAGATAAAGACCATACATATGATCCAGTCAGCCAATTCCATACCAACTACCAAGTTTAATAGAAACATGATGTTTGTGTGAGACTTAAATGTCATTGTCTTGCATCCATACTCTCCCTCTTTCCTGTACAGCAGCAGTGATGATTTTATGTACGTGATGTTGACAGCAGTACCTTTAAATTAGACAAGACGGTCAGCGTATGTTTTAATGCCAAACCGGTTGGCAGAAGGGTCGTAACCTTTACTTTGAAATTTGTGTCTGTTTTGCAGCACCTAGCTGTGAGAAATGGAAGTGGTGGTATGAATTGTGTACACACAGAAGCATTAAAAGGGGAGGGGTAGTCCAGCGTTTTTCAACCACTGTGCCGCGGCACACTAGTGTGCCGTGAGATATTGTCTGGTGTGCCGTGGGAAAAATTCCAATTTCATCCGTAACATGTGGACACGGCTCACAAATTAGGGTTTGCCAAACCGGCCGGTTTTCAGCCGGCCTGGCCAGTTTTTCCATGGCCAGGCCGGCTGCCGGCACAGTTGTAAAACCGGCCATTGAAAAGCCGGTTTTTTTGCTCTGGCCGCAAGATCATGAGCGGCCAGAGCAAAAAACGGCTTTTGTGCCGAAGTCCCGCGGCGCGCGAACGCGATCCGCGATTCCCTATAGCAGTGCAGCCGCTGGTTCTGCTTTGTACAGAGCAGCGGCTGCACTACACTTACATTGAAAAGTAAAGAGAAACTGTGTCAGGAGCCCTCCGATCATGCAGAGCCCGAGGGAGTGATGTCATGGTGGCGGGCTCCTCACAGCTCTCTTTCCTTTTCAAATTAACTTTAGCTGCAATAAAGTTAATTTGAAAAGGAAAGACAGCCTGTGAGGAGCCCGCCCCCATGACATCACTTCCTCGGGCTCCTGACACAGTTTCTCTTTACTTTTTCAATGTAAGTGTAGTGCAGCCGCTGCTCTGTACAAAGCAGAAGCAGCGGCTTGGGCAGAGGGGTGTGTGTGTGTGTGTGTGTGAGTGAACCAGCAAGGGGGGGTGAGTGTGAGTGAACCAGCAGTGGAGGGGGGGGGGTGGTGTGAGTGAACCAGCAAGGGGGGGGCGATGGTGTGAGTGAACCAGCAGGGGAGGGGGGGTAAGGGAGTGAGTGACCCAGCAGGAGGGGTGAGTAAGTGACAGGGGGGTGGGTGAGTAAACCAGCAGTGGAGGGGGGGTGGTTGTGAGTGAACCAGCAGGGGAGGGGGGTTGGTTGTGAACCAGCAGGGGAGGGGGGTTGGTGTGAGTGTTTGATTCCTATTCAAGAGAATTACTTTATATATAGTCAATATAGGCACAGAGGTAAATTTTTTAAACATTTTCTAATGGTGGTGTGCCTCGTGATTTTTTTCATGAAAAAAGTGTGCCTTTGCACAAAAAAGGTTGAAAAACACTGGGGTAGTCTAGTCATTAGAGCAGTAGCCTGGTGACTGAGAGACCAGGGTTTGATTACCACTGGTACTACCTGTGGCCTTGAACAAGTCACTTTACCCACCAGTGCCTTGGAAGAAAGGCTTGGCAGTCTACCTCTGGTCACACCTTGCTAGGAAAACCCAGGGGCTGCTGAATTGCCAGGAATCAGAATTGACTCTGTGGCATGCGTTGCGTTGCATTGCAGGGGCATTAACCTGAGGGGGTCGACCTTACACACAAATTCATGCCAACACCAGCCGAGGACATAGACATAATTGCTGGTTCCATTTCCACTCTGCAGTGACTGACTGATTAAAAAATAGTAACATCAGCAGCAAACTCGGGACGGATCTGAGTTGGGAGATGTGTTACAGCTACATTATTGGTCATCACCTAAAGTAGTCTTATAATATACAAATTTAGAAGTTCCTGTGCGGATATCCAGTTTAGTCCTCCACAATCGGGTAATGCCCCTCCTACTGCAGCCTGGAGACTGGACCAATCAAATCTTCTGTAGTACATATCCAGACAGGAGCTCCCAGAAGCCCCCCAGTGTGTCCAGTCTCTAGCAGCTTGAAGACGTATAAATGTGTCCTCCTGGGCACACTGAGTGACTATTGCCAGGGAGCAACACTTGTTAGTTAGTTGTTTTAGGTTTTTTTTTTGGGGCATTTCCTTTCCTTGCTATTTCTTTGATAGCTAGCTGTATCTTTAAAAGGAAGAAAGAAGAAGTCTGTCTCTCTGGAGCACTGCCATAGGAGACTAGGGGGAAGTCAGAACCTGTTTGGCTCCTGTGTTCCTGCCTAGCAAATTTTCACAGCCCTGGGTGAGCTTCCCCCTGGACAGTACGGGGTAAAGCCATACCTGATACAGTAGTGGCTGGCACTGGGAGATGTTGGCTGAATCCTGGTGGTTCCTGAGCTGGTAGGAGATTTTCATTTCTTCTTGTGTGCAGTGCTCTGTTAGAGCTGCCAGCATTTCTGTAGGCTCTCCTGAGCCCATTTGGCAATTTTTTCTTAAATTTGGTCGTTTGCCCTGTCTCACAGGGTCGTTTTATTTCTTTTCCATTTTATTTGGTTGCTTTTTTATTTTCGCGCCGTTTTTTACCGCGGGTGAAAAATTACCGCGGCCATTTTGAATTTTAAAAGTGTGCGTTATAGGCACTTTTGAGCACTTGTGCACAGGTTTCCCCTGGCGTTTTTGGGGTTTCCTCTTGCTGGCGATTTTGCTCAGGGCACCCCAGGGAGTCTGGGGCATATTTTGTTTCTTGTAAAAAAAAAAAAAAAAAAAAAACGTTTTTAATTCCAAAATCGGGGCTGATTTGCATAGGATTGCCCCCTGGTGGTGTGGGCTTCCCTGTGACTGTTTGTATTCTATCCCGCTGGGCAGAGGTGGCCTTTGGGATGGCTTCCCAGCCCCAGTGCGTGATTTGTGGGTCCCGCAGAGCAGTAGGGACTGACTCTGGCATCTGCAGGAGCTGTGCTGCAGTGCCTGCAGAGTTAGAGCAATCTGTGAGTCTCCCGGATCAGCCTACCCCTGGGGATGATTCTAATTCAGGGGTTAGTGTTTCCTTCCCCGAGCCTCCCTCAGTCTGGGTCGGTTCCACCGGCCAGCGGGTCGGTGGCTGCGCTCCAGCAGGCGGCTATAGCTGCACCGCCTATGGATTTCTCCCCGGATTTTGTGCTCCTCATGCATCAGGCGTTTCGCTTGAGCAGGTCCGGTCAGTTGCCGGCAGTTTGGCCCCCCTCTCTCCCCCCGGGGTCCTCTGGGGCGGCTCAATGCACCTCGCAACCCGGGGGCAAGCGTCGTCGGTGGGGGGAACAGGAGCAGGACGCCCTAGGTCTCCTGGCTTCCGAGGCCGCGGGCGATCCTGAGACTGAAGCGGAGGAGTTGAGGATGGGGAGATCCTTGAGCCGGAGGACCAGGCTCGGATCATTCGCGTGTTCCGTAGGGACGAGCTGGTTCCTCTGGTCACGGAGTCCCTGCAGGCGCTTAACCTTTCGGCGGTGCGGCCCCTGGAGGAGGAGGGTCTTGAGGATCCTCTAATTCAGGCAGTCAGGGATTCCCAGGTGGTTTTTTACCGGTCACCGCATGGTGGATCATATGATACAAGCCAGCAGAGTGGTCGAGGCATCCGGAATCCGGCTTATAAAGGGGATTCGGACCATGAAT